>ML823701.1:9973-42109 GCA_009831015.1 Picea engelmannii
GTAATTATATTTTTTTTACATTAATTAATGATAATTTAACTATTAAAGTTAATTATAATATATATATATATATATATTATAATTAACTTTAATAGTTAAATTATCATTAATTAATGTAAAAAAAATATAATTACTTCCTAATATAAAATAATTAAGTTGGATGATTAACAAAATTGAAATGAAATTATTTTATTAAAATTCAAATCCTCAATTTGTGATCTTGGAGGGAATATTGTTGCTCATTTTGTTTGGGGTCTGGGTTCGATCGCCAACAACTATGTTGAAGCATACACATTGTGGCAAGACATTAGGATTGTTACAGGGCAAGGAATTCGAAGAATCACTATCCTTGGAGACTCCATGCTTCTCATTCGAGCCACAATTAAGGAATCCTGTGTTGGAAACAATTTATTTATAGGTACCATTTCTCACATCCTTAGTTTTGTTGGTGAATATGATGGTTATAGAGCTTACCATACAATGAGAGATCAAAATCCTTTGGTGGATCATTGGGTTAAATATGGTTCAGGTCTTGGTGAAGGGGAAATTGATGTCAATGGTGTTAAGGATCATTGCTTTATACCTTAAAAGTATGATGGAGTAATCAAATCTTTGGGATATATGGCTTCGTGCATGGTTGCTCAGTCACATGCAACAATGGCTAGTACACTCAATTAATAAGATAGTAATAGCTTACATTATCGATGGCTTCTATGAATTCATTAATTATTGGAATCTAGGTAAAGCTATGGAGTCACCGCTCAGTTCTAGTCTTGGTTCCTGGTGTCTGAGGGGGAAGTGGTGTGAGTTGGAGTGGAGCAAGTTGAAGGGGAAGGGTTTGATGTTGGGTAATCGGTATCTGGTGGCCAAAATTCATCTGGTCCACAAGTTTTCACCTCTATTTTTTGCCTTTCGTTTTTTGGTGTTTGATAGTTTGGCTTCTGAAATTGTAGATCATTATCTACATTTTGGGTTTTATGTTAGCAAATGTAATTTTAATAGGGAAGAGGCAGTCTTTGATGGTGGACCCCTTATGCTCTTCGATGATGACTATATGGGTTATGGGGGAAGTTTGTCCTTGAATCTTAGAGTGTCTCTACCCAACTTCTTGAACTTTGTGTTCATTGATTTTGTTGTCTTATTTCAGGGCTATATCCTGCTTGTTGGTGTATTGTTTTTTTTTTCCCATCGTGGTAAATTTTGGAGCCGTGTGATAGATGATAGTTGGTGGGATTGTATCTTTGTTGGGTCTCGAACCTTTGAATTGGACGCTCTGGTGTATGAAAAAGACCCTCTGAAGTTGGAGGTTACAAGTGTTTTGGGTTGGGTAACTACTTTCTATTTCGTTCTTATTCGGGTTGCACTTAGAATTTGATATTGAAACCTGGTACGATCACAACAACACTCTTCGATTTGATTTTGGTGGAGGTCTTAATTATGCAAAATCTTTGAGCCGTGTGATAGAAAATAGATGGTGGGTTTGTCTCCCTATTGGGTTATGATCCTTTGAATTGGATGCTCTGTTGTATGAAAAAGACCCCTCGAAGTTGGAGGTTACTTGTGTTTTGGCTTGGGTAACTGCTTTCTATTTTGTTCCTTTTCCTTTAGATAAATGATCCAATTCAAAACTTGATATTGAAGATTGGTATGGTCACAACAATATTATTGGATCTGAAATTGGTGGCAGTTTTATTTATGCAAAATCTTTAAATCAAGGATATAGGGTAATAACTGCCAATGACACTTGTTTTTTAGTTGTTGTTGTAACTAATGCTGCTAGTAAAAGTATTTGTGGTTTGAAGCTTGATTGTTCAGGTTATAAGGGTGCCTTGTTTGGGTTCAAAATGGACCTTTCTTGGAGGGAAATAAGACAAATCCTCCGACACCATGAATAAATCTTAATGTCAGTTTATGAGAGCTTTGGTCTCGCTACAACATACTTAATCCATCTCCATCAATCAAGTGCCAATTGTGTCTCACTATTTCACCGAGAAAGGACAAGGGGGACCTGGAGTTGCGCCAATGGACATTGAAGAAGACTCTCCACTTCAAAGTGGAGCACGGGGGATCCCAGATCACGGGTCAAATAATAATTGATGTATTAAAAAGTTATATTTTTGATAGAGCAATTTGTCAAGAAATATTGTTGTCGAACAATTTGGAATTTTCACGGGCTTGTTTGCTTAATCTATAACTTATTTGTAGTAGAAAAACTCATGGTAAAAATCCATAATTTTGTATCAGCCACGCTAAATTTTGTTGTTTGCCTTGGCACAACTGATATATAATACAAAGTTACACTTTCTCTAAAAAAAAATTCAAATCCTCAATAAATATGTTTACATTTTATAAATTGACCAAACAACGTATATAACTTTTTATAAATTGACACAACAATGTATATAACTCTTTATAAATTGACTAGAGGCTCCACAAATCAAAACACATATTTGCAAATCAAGATGTTTTTTTATTTGTAAAGTTTTCGGGGGATTTTATACAAGTTTCAGGTAAATGTTGATATAGTAGTGTCTGAGATAAAGTCAGTATACTTAGGTCGGACCGATGTTTTATTGTTTGGTTATAAGTCTAAATATTGCAATCTCGTCTGTTGAGGACATATTATATGTATATTTTTTATTGGAATATAAGGATTTTTTTCTACACAAACCAAAAATAAATAAAAAGGAAGCACTGACCACAATCAAATGTTCAAACAAGGAAGGAATATAAGGATTTTATATTTTTAAAATGTTGCAATTTCATTGATTAGCATGTTAATACAAAAAGGAATCACTGACCACAATAAAATGTTCAAACAAGTTTCTAAAATTGGTTGTGCTTGTTATTATATAAAATGCATTTTTCATTCACGGAGGAAGTCTAAAAAAGCTAAGCTAGTATAAATTTTATAGAACACTATTATTATCAAAATAGTTTACAAAACATATAAGAACCTTAACGCCAAGGAGAGAAGTGATCATTGTGTGCTTCATTCTGATTCTCGGAGGTTGGCTTGGCTTCTTGCTCCATCCCTTCCATGTTTATTCTCCCAGGATCTTGGTGCACCAATTCTTCCTCTTGATGTTCACCTAGAGCTAAACCAATTGACAACCTCTAGAATGCAACTACCAATTGTGATATTTTCACAAAACTTGTTATCACATGTTGAAGAACTCTGGACTCTGTCTCAAGTTTATCAATTTGGTATTTTTTCCAAGTTACCAACTCTAGAATGATTTCATATTCATTGTCATAATCTTCCATTTGTGAATGCATCCTCATAGTTATGTTGAAAATGGATGTTTGATTGTCTAACAACAAACTATCATGTTTCCTTAAAACCCAAGGAATACCCATGAGTTCACAAATAGGGGAACATTATGGGTGTTGGCACCTAAAGTTTTGGGTAAAGATCGCGTGCATGCACAAACGAAGTTGTGCGCACCTATTCCAGTTTTGTGCGCACTCTAGTAGTTGTGTAACATGTAAAAGGAGGTGCACGCACTCCAGTTCAAGTTTTGCTAGTGCGTGCCAGTTCAAGTTATGCCAATGCACGTCGGTCCAAGTTTTTTGATGTGTGCCAGGGATTAAGAAGACACCGCATGCACACTAGAATCAAGAAAATAATATTTGAGAAATATTCTCGAATGATTACTTCAATCAACACGAGAGATCGTGGAGCAGTAAGGAGATGAGCTAGCAAAGTAGCTAAGATTGCCACATGGAATGCATGTGGGTGATAGAAGCATGCAAGATTGGCAGTCAGAGGAGCGAGTGGGGCAGAATTGAAAGTGACAGAGCACCAGAGCCGAGAAGCGTATAAAAGGGAGCAACGACGACATAAATAAGGTGGTTGTTTGTCATTTTATCTATACTACTGGGTAGCTAGTGTTGTCAATGTCCTTGAGCTCACTTTAAGCATATGTTTTTTGTAATGTCTCTAGTTGTGAGTATGAGTATTTCATATCTGCAGAGTCTGAAGAAAGCACATGGTGTTATGTAATGTAATACTGGGAAAATGTATATGAGAGCATGGATTTGTTGTTGTCAATTGATGAATTGCTTAATGTATGTCTGTGAATGGTTGGATGAAGATAATAAAGTTGTAGTGATTATGGACTTATGAAGTGTTGATCGTGTGTCAATTCAATGTATATGTTGTTGTTATATATTGTTAGTCGTTAAGTAGATTGCAATGGTTTGTATGAATTCCAACTCGAATGGATTCTTGTGTAATTAGTCCTTCATCACCGACACAAGACCATATCGTCTATGTGATTCTCATGGCATCTCGGGTGATACATTGTTCAGTGTTTGGACGAGGATTGATACGTCAACTCCTTGGAGTTTTTGTTGGTCAACTCTGGACGAACCTTGGGTCTTCAACCCCCCATTGTTAAGAAGGACGTAAAATGACCCCAAAAATGGTTCTGTTGTCGGGACCTGAAGGTTTTTTTTTAAATTATGAATGCAAAGAATGAGGTGATATCCATCTTGGGAACAAATTCAAGATTGGTTGACTCTGAAGGAAGATGAGTTTAGTCGGCGGGAATCTTAAGGTATGAATACCAATGTGAAGTGATGAAAGGACATGTATCTCTACATTGATATGCATGAAAACTTCTTTGTTGAATTTTCATGTCTATTGTATGAATGGTTGAAGAGGCAGAGTGCTACTAATATTGCTTTGAGGCCACAAGAACCATTGGTCTACGATCAATTCATGATTGATAGATTGAAGACATTAGATAACAAGTAGACTCGAGCCTTTGATTTTTGGTTTGATCGGGTGAAGGTAGGGTATATAATTGAGTTTGATATTGAGTACACTAATTCTTTCAACGAGGTTGAAAAAAAATTCACATAAGGTCCTAGGAAAAGGTTGTTGGAAGAAATCTCACTATGGATAAAGATGTTGTTCATGGAGAAGGGGTTGATGCACATGGAGCCCAGCATGATGGTTGAGTAGACCCTCTTAGCATTGGGGGAGTATTAAAGGATGGGGGAGAAGTGAGAGAGGAGATGTATCCACTGAGAAGGATCCATAATCTATTAAAATGAGGTGAGAAGTAGGATGGACCAAGAAGACCATAGGAGAGAGAGAGCTTAAATATACACAAGAAGATTTGAGTCAAGGAGGAGAGTGGAACAAAGAAACATAAGGGAGATAACAAGGAGTGTGCAATGAGGGGTCAGGCCCAAGACGAAGAGGAAGGAGACCACACTAGGAGGAAGTGTGGGAGAGTGTGTTGTCTCAAAAAGGAGCATAGATGAAGATAGGCCAACGAAGAGGTGTGACGTTGAGAGTAGGGTATCTAGTTGAGATACCGGTAGTAGTGGTATTAGGGGCCTACAAGACGAAGTCTGAACCCCTTGGTTGTTGTGGAGTGTCACAACTTCAGAGGAAGATGAGGCATAGAGTAGAGGCGCAAAGGTAGGAGAAGAAGAGGAAGGATCCACGAGAGAAGGGGAATAAGAGTTAGTGATAGTGGATGATGTTGTGCGACTGCAAGTAGGAAACTCTCTGGATTCCCCCACAAGAAATGTTATAAGAAGATAGAGTTACTCCCCTTTTGAACCACCCCCCTTGCGCATTTGTAGCCAAGAAGAAAGAACAAGAGATAACAAGGTGATTGGAGTAGAAGCAAGAGTAGGAGAAGAAAGAAGAGAAGTAACGAGTGAAGAAGAAGATGAAGTTAGTGCTACTTCACTAGGAGGAGTATCAGTACTAATATTCCTAACACCCAACAGTTAGTTCAGAAGTGTTGAACCTCATACGTCCTCCTTTCTTTTTCGATTTTCTGCAATTGTATTCTTTTCTTTGTATGTTTCCATCCCATAATATTCATTTTTATATCTTACCTCCATGACTTATGCTTGTCTTCTATACTTAACCTCATTTTGTTATATTCGTGGGTTGGCAGACTCGTGGACTCACGACCTATCACCTTTCTCTCTTGACCTCTTCCAAACACTTAGTTTATTTTTTGTTTCGCGGACTCGCAGACTCATATTTTAATTTCTTTGTATCTCCCGTCCTCACAAGTCTGTCAGATAAGTATTGATACTTATCCATTTTATTATCATGACAGACTCACTTTTTTATTTAAAATCTTCCACTCTGCCACCCAGCCGTGATGTGTCCTTCCTCTTCATAGTTCTTGAGTCATATTAAATGATAATTCTATGAACTCAATTGCTAAATTAAATTATGAAAAGGTTGTTATTAATGATGTTTCTATCGAGGAAAATCTCATTTATTTTAGGTTAATGTTATCATCAAGGATCTAACATAAAATATTATTTCACTGTTCTGAGCGGCATTACGGAGAAGTCTATCAACCTGCTGAAGATGGCCGGAAGAAGACATTGTTTCTGCGGAGATACCTTGAATCTATTCGCTAGAGAAGATCACAATTACCATTGGTCAATGGCATATTGGTATTATTCAACATTACCAAACAAAGATAATAATAAAGTTTGGACATCAAGAATAGCTCTCGCTGGTTGTGTCCCTAAGGTTTTCGAATGCAAAGATATTGTCACCTGGTGCATTGAAAAATTTGTCCAGAATAGAAGAACCATTCCTCTACAAAGTGACTCCCCTTTTTCATTTGTGCCTTCAATGTTCAAGAAAATGTTAAAGCTACTAGAGCCGAGCTTAACTTACAAAGGAGAAGATGCCATGAATTTTATTAAAGGGAAAAATAATGGAATCGATCTCCTGCATGAATATTTACAAGACCCTACTACGATGCTGGAAGACATATCTAGAATCCAGGTTAGTTCTTTAAAGGACCCCTATTGAGAAATTGCTTGGTTATTTACTAGAGTTATAGGTGAGGATTCTACATAAACTATTCAATGACCGACCTTGTATATTTTATATTTTACAGTTCATGAGAATGTTGTTTTCAATTGGGAAAATATCACATCGAATGGAATTTCTGCACAGTTAATGAATTTCAAAAGCGAGAAAAATTTCTATATGGCATCCTATCTGGTATTTTCTATCACAAACTATCATATATTTAAAGGTTTGAGTGTTGGAAAAAGGGTAAACTCAAAAGTTGACCCTGTGACTATGTGGTATCAAGCTCTCTAGAGACATAAAGTTATCCATTATTTTTATGAAGTTTACAATGATTTTATCTCAGAATTTAAGAAACTACTCTTTGGAGAAGATACTTCTAGGTTGTCATTGGAAGCATCCAGTTTTTTGGATTAAAATGGAATTCTTTAAAAAATGGATAATTATAATATCATTAGGATTTTATGTTCTCATGAAAAGCCTATATTTCTTCATTATTATGTGTTCGACAAGTTATTTATCACAGAGGTGGTGAGGCAGTATAAATTTTGGTTTCATGTTTTTTTTATGAAAGAAGGAAAAAACAATTCATTCCTCTGCCTTGGAAAGTTGGTGAAATTGTCTTAAGAGTGATTCCCAAAATTGATGAATATGCCTCATACTTTGACTAGTTTAATTTGAAGTTTGCAGAGGAAATCAAAGGGTTTGACCCTAACAACCTTTTTTATAATCATATGGTAGCAGTTGGGCTCAGCCCCACAATGATCTATACACTCATATTTGGAGAAGAAGAGGGTGATAGTCATGACCCCCATGTTCAGGGTGTTGATAAAGATGCTGGCGACATAGAGACAATTGTGAGCACTATTGAAGGTCATAAGCAAAGAGGGGAACCCTTAAGTGAAAGAAATGCTCAGTCACCCGATGTTTCTCACATAAGCCTTTTGCCTAAAGTAAATCCTCATTCTACAACGACCCAACAAAGAAAAACCCCAAGTGACAATTCTTGTGATGATGGAGAAAGGAGTCCTCCTCAAGGAAGTCTAGAAAAACCTCATAAATTACAAGTAAAAAGAAAAAGGGTTAATTCTCAACAACAGGGAGAAGAACAAAACGTACTTGGAGATGATATTTTGCTTGATAATATGGACTTAGATGTGGATATTGAAAATATCCCGTTTCCAGATGATTAAGAATGAGCCGAAGAAAATGTACAATTGGTTGTTCAAGGTGAAGTATTCTCTGATGAAGAAACCTTTTCTGTGCATAAAAACATGTCACAGTCCACCATTGATACTAAAAACATGTTGCCGTCAAAATTATCATCAATTGATAGAATCACATGGGACACATTAGACGTTTCAATAGTTAATATGGAAGAGGAAAATCTCATACTCAAGGAGAGAGTCAAGGAATTGGAAGCAACTCTCATGCCCCCACCTATATTGGCTACCCCAGTCAACATGATACGACTTGAAAAAACTCTTCAAGGAACTCCAGAAGCAAATATGAGAGTAAAAGGAATTTCAAGCTTAATCATTGCTACTTGACACTTCATTGAAAATAACATAAAGAAAAGAATGTCGTTCATTTTAGATTTATGGGACTTGGTGAAAAGCTTTTCCACTCTCGTGCTCAAAATTCAAAACACTAAAGAATATTTGAATGCAGATTTGAAGAGTGATGAAGGATTCTTGACAGATGGAGTTCTCATGTTGGTAGCAAAAGTTTCGGCAATGACAAACCATAGAAGAAAACATGAAGATTTTTCCTCTTAGAGTCGTATGAAACAATTAAAGGTATGTTAGATTGAAAGAATCAATACGTTAAAGGGGTTGTTAAATCAATTAGAAGAACTATCACAGAAAAAGACTAAGGCATATTCAAATATTATTGGTTTGGATATTGCGGGATCCACTATTGAGGTTTCAGATCTAAACTTAATCTCAAATTCAATGATCACGAGCACAGAGAAATTTGAACAGCAAGTTGAAAATTTGAAGAAATCATCGGCTGAAAAATTTGATACTATGGTTGAGTATACTTATGATGACACTGATACTTAACCTGTTGAGCACACAAATAAAAATGAAGACATTGAAACTATATTACAAAATTTATCTATTGACCATAGGGAAATTAAGAGTGAATTGTTAAGTATCAAAGTAAAGCAAGAAGTAATTGTTTCCCCATTAAGGGAATGTATTCAAGAATGGTTAAACAAGGCTATAACCAAGATTACTGAATTTCCAATGGAAGCAATTACAACCAACCACATAACCGCAATAGACAAAGATATAAAAGGTGCATCAACAAGCAAATGAAAGAGAGAGGTTCCATCACAGTAAGTTCATACTGATTACATACCTTCTTCTTGATCATATTTCATACAATTATATTTATTCTTTCATTGGAAGAGTGTAACTGAATTCTGATAACTTCCTCCTTGTCTTCTTTCTAGATCTTGTTGCTCGTGCTCCACTCCATGTTCTTCTCTTCATCATATTTCTTGTAAATATATTTTATGGTCCACAGGAGCCCCAATCCCAGTCCATTAATGGACAAGCGCTTTTAAATTTCAAGCATTGTACTCGACATTATTATTTTCGAGAAATTCCCAGAGAACTAAGTCGAGATCGGTTTCGATTATATTTTATAACTTTGAGTTTCGAGTATAAAATATTTGAAGTTGATCTATCAAAATCTTCTTGTGAGCTTCATAAGTAGTACTCTTTCAAAGTTCTCTTGTGCAATTGGACCATTTTTTTTACTTGAATGTGATGATAATTTTTATTAAACTGTGATAGATGTGAGGATTTTATTACTTTCTATATTGTGTGGTGTTTGAGGTTCCTAGTCCACTTCTCAGGAATTCTTCTTATATATATCTTTTGTTTTTCCAGTATTTTTAATTTTATTGAGCCATAAAGAGTTGGATTCAGTCATTTGACAACATCCATATTATTTTTGATATAAAATATTCAAAGAAAATCATAAGCCAAAGAGGAGTAGAACCTTTATAAAAATGCAGGAAGATTCATATCCTCGTGAGGTTGTCATTTCGATCCCGACAGATTCAAACGTCAACATTTTTGGTGACCATACTAGGGATGATTTTTTATATTTTTTTATAAGTAAGCTTCTATAAATTACCTCCCAAAATCATAATATACAATATTAACAGTCATACTAGAGTGTTAGTTGGTCTGAATCACCCAGAAGAGAAACTGATTCAGCCGATATAGAAAAAAATACTTGATGGAAAAACAAATTTGTCTATGAAAATCTAAAATGAGTTGTCTATGTAAGGCACTATGCAAGGCCTGAGAATAAGCAAAGAGTATCATAATTAACCAACAGAATAGAAAAGACCAAGTCCTAAGCTCCTGATAAAATGAACATAAGAAACTAATGCCTATGCCCATGCATAAAATTAAGAATCAGATTGATGGTCGAACTGCACCTTTGTGTCGCTCGGGGTTGTTGTTTGATTTCTAGATGTAGGAGCCACTGTTGTAGTCGCCAAAGCACTGGTCATAGGACTTGGAGTGTGCAAGGAGCCAAGCAGTGTTGTGAGCAGGAATTCCATCCTGTCCCCTCGCTGGTCCATATTTTCTAGTCGAAACTGCAGATCATCCATATCCTTTCTGACTTCAAAGACAAGGTTATGTAAGATCTCCCAAGAGGCAAGGAGGCGCGAGCATGAAGCGTAGTCTGAGCAAGAATGAGGCTGGAAAGAGGTTGGGGGCTCCACCATGGGAATGAAAGGGGAGGATGAAGGTGGTGGTTTGATCCAGGTGGATATCGGTGGCCACCCACCTATTCCAACTGGCACAAAACAATCTTCTGGCAACTTACTATTTTTAGCAGGTTTTCGGTTCCTAAACTTTTGGGGCCATTTTGAGGGCCTAAATGAAGTTTTTTTGGGGATCGAGCACATTAGTCATTACCCAAGGATTTGATTGAGCCCCCAAAATGAATCTCCTCGATGATACCTTTCCAACAAACTATCGTGTGCCCCAAACGAAGATTGTATGCCAAAGTTACGCCCCCGGGAAGTTGATACACCAAACTAACCAAAACGGGGTCCACAAAACTGTTGGATTTTCATCTTTCATGGTTATGGTTTTGGATTTTATTTATGTTAAAAAGTATTTTAGAGCCTTATTGTAATCATCTTCTTGCAAATGAGCGTAGCCATCACATCTCTTCTTAGAGATAAGTTGCCACCATTCCAGCGAATCTTTCACTCTGTATTTCTACAGTTTTGTACATTTTAATCATTAAAAGAAATTGTGTATTATTGTATCTCTTTTTTTATGGTTATGTTTTTGATATATCACTATTATATTATTGGATATATGTTATATCTCTATACATTTATTTATTATATCTCCACTCCCATTTCGTGTCAAAAATAATCCGAATCAGTGGTATCAGAGCAGGCTGCTCTTGATCATTTTTTTCAGTGCATGTGCCCGACAAGGTCCGAGTATAAAAAGTTGGGTCTTGAGCTTGTCTCTCTTGAGGAAAATATCTCTCGCACACCCAAGAAACCCTCCATTGTGGAAGAAAATAAAAATGACAGAGCAAAATATCATATTAATCTGCTGCTTGAGCAAGCTCTCATGCGACATCGGGACGAAATAATGGAGAATCTTGCCCATATCCTTCAATGCCTGTCGATAGCAGTAGGAGCATATTCATCAAGCGACCACTTTAGAGGCACTTCCCCTTTCAAGGTACAAGTGAATTTTGATATTCCCGTATTTGAAGGTCATAATGATGCAAATGCCCTAGAAAAATGGTTAAATATGCTAGAAGGTTATTTCTTTGTTCACAATTTTTCTGACAGGGAAAATATCACCTCCGCACTCCTTAAGGCTCTCCCCCATGTCAAACATTGGTGGGAAACTTACTAGGAGGAAATTTCCACAAGGAGTCCGAAATATATGGGGTCGAGCTCACTTAGGATTTTTTTGTGGATGCGATCAAGGAGCAATATTACCTTGTTGGTAACTATGACGACCAATACATGAGATGGACCACACTGTGGCAAGAGAGGGGCCACACAGTGTCGGAGTTCACAAATACTTTCCATGCCTTGCGCACCAAGATCGGTATCAAATACTTTGAGTGACATCTAGTTATTAAATACCGCAGGGCTTTGCATAAGTACATCCAAACCGAAATGGATTTCCTGGACATCTCATCACTGGGAGCTGCCTATCGATATGTTGTCAAAATTGAGCAGAAATTTAGGCACCATAACAAATGAGAGTTAGAGTCTACAAATCCGCAACAGCCAAAGCATGATAAAGACGACCTTAACAAACATCCTCCAAAAAACCAACCCAAGCCATATGAAAGGAAGGGTAATGGAAAGACGAAGAAGGACACAAAAAAGTAGTGCAATTTCCATAAAATCCCCTAGAAGAACACTAATGAATGTTGCTCAAAACAATCATTGGTGGCTGAGATCAAAGACAAAGAGCCAAATCCATATTTAGAAGCTAATTCAAAAAATAATCGAAGGAGAACGCAGATCCCACTGCTACTGTCGCGACTGCAACCATTCAACCAAAAGAACCAACAAATCCTAAAGAGGGGGAGTGCCTCTTCCTTTCACAGATGTGGGTTAAGGGGACCCCATTTCATTTCATTGTTGATAGCGGAAGACAAAAGAACCTCATATCAATAGAGGTCGTCAAACAGTTGGGGTTGTCGACAACACCACACCCACAACCATACAACATCAGGTGGCTTTGGTAGGGACGAGATCTTCGTGTCAGCCTGCAGTGTTGATTGTCATACGACATCCAACCCTTCAAGGATGAGGTATTATGTGATGTTGCCCCACTGGATGTTTGTGATGTTCTCTTGGGCTAGCCATATATGTGGAAACACCATGCTATTTATGAGTCTCGACCCCATAGTGTCATTGTTACTCTGAGGGGTCATCTCTACAGAATACCAGAGGTAATTCCGACTACTGTCCCACCTAAACAATGTTGCAAGGTAGTATCTCATACTACAAGATTCAAGTTCTTCACACTTTGTTCAAAACGTGAACATAAGAACACTGCAACCACTGCAGCCTCAGTCCAAGCACCTTTTGATTAACAGAAGCAGGTCGACGAGATTGAATCCAAGCGCAAGGATTCCTCCTGCACACATTCATCTCATGTAGCTAGACTGGTTAAAAAGGTCCAACCCTTCCAGCCACAAGTTCATGACAACCTTCAACAAGCTAAGCAACACAACTTCTCCAACAAGGCAAGCATCATGATGTTTATGAGTGTCAACCCCGTAGTGTCATTGTTAGTCTATGAGTTCAGCTCTACAATATACTAGAGGTAGTTCCGACTACTATTCCACCAAAACAATGTCGCAAGGTAATCTCTCATACTGCAAAAGTCAGCCTCTTTACAATTTTTTCAAAAGGTGAACAAAAGGCCACTACAACCACTGCAACATGAGCACTTTCTATCCAACAAAAGTAGATTGCAAAAGAGAAATAAGATATCATTTCTTCACCTGAGATGGTGCCTCCAAAATGCCCTGTCAAGCCAAGATACAACATATTGGTTGAACAGATTCAACCCCGCCAGCAACAGGTTTGTGATAGCCTTCCACAAACCATGTAGTGTAATGTCTCCAGCAAGACAAGCAACTCACCAAGATTCAGATTCAACAAACGCTTTCCCCTCTCCCCTGGGAACTTAACGCAATGGAGACCATTACTTCCTAAGGAGGGAGGATTGATTGAGGTGGATATCGATGGCCACCCAGCTATTCCAACTGGCAAAAAACAACCTTCTGACAACTTACTATTTTTAACAGGTTTCTGGTTCCTAAACTTCGAGGGCCATTTTGAGGGCCTAAATGAATTTTTTCTGGGACAGAGCACCTCAAATATAATGTAAGGCTCTGATTGATCCCCTAAAATGAATCTCTCCGAGGATACCTTTCCAACGCGCTATCGTGCGCCCCAAACAAAGATTGTATGCCAAAGTTACGCCCCCGAGAAGTTGATACACCAAACTACCCAATATGGGGTCCACAAAACTGTTGGATTTTCATCTTCCGAGGTTAGGATTTTGGATTTTCTGTATATTAAAAAGGCCTTTAGAGCCTCATTGTAATCATCATCTTGCGAATGAGTGTATCCATCACATCTCTTATCAAAGATAAGCTGCCACCATTCTAGCGTGTCTTTCACTTTGTATTTCTACAGTTTTGTACATTTCGCTCATTAATAGAAATTGTGTATTAATGTATCTATGTGTTTATGGTTATATCTTTGATATATCTCTGTTATATTATTTGATATCTGATATATCTCTATACATTTCTTTATTATATCTCCGCTCTGATTTCATTTCGTGTGATGAGGAAGGTGAGTCTGAGAGAGGACCTGGTGTGAAACCCAAAGAATTTCCTTGATGGTCATACCATTCCATGTGACATGCCCAAGGATAAGACAGAGGGGGAGGGCTATGTTGGCCAAAAGAGGAGATGGATGAAGAGGAGGTTGAAGTGTTGGGTATCGGGCGAATAACAACAGGAGCCCGATGATCCATGCATCCAAATTTTGATACGATATGGGGCCTCGCTTTGGTCTCCCTTGAAGTCGAGGCATAACCAGTTGAGGCAAGGATCTTGAAATAGTTGTAGGGGTTCGTGTTGAACAACCAGACCAGATTTGAATGTAGAGAGGTCATAAAACTAAAGCGAATGAGTCGATGGATCTCGATGGAGGAGCGGAAGTCCAACATAAAAACCATAGGAAGGCCTCACACAAGCATTGAGGTGGTGGATTGGGTGGAGTGGTCATCGCCATGAAGAAACCATGAGAGGTGGCACGCATGAGAAACAGAGTTGGTACGCATCGGTATGAATGTCGATGGGAGACATATGGGGGAACAATTAATAGGGGAGGGTGGCGCCGCAGGTGTGCTTCACGTGGCTTCAATAGGCATGGGATGTGCCACCCATCCCATTAGACACCTGGACCTGTCTAACACCTCATCTGGGGGTACTGGGGATGAATTTTAAAGATTGGTTTTAGACCAATTTTTTTCATGACTTTACCTCAACCTAATCAGCCCCAACTAGAAATTGGATTGGGAAACTAGATAAGTATTCTGCATCAATTATACAATATTACAATAGCAACAACCCAAAGTCGAGAGGAGTTAGAGAGATCTTCGTAGACTCTTGTTCAAGAAGAAGAACATAAATCCTCAGAAAACAAAGAAGAGACGAGAGACAAATTTGAAGATCTTAAGCACAAAATAGAAACTGAAGTTGGAAGAATATAAAGGGCCATTGAACATAAGTAGCAGTAAGCATATGCAAGTTGAAGAACATATTTTTGAAGAAAATAAGAGATATCCAAGAATGGGTGATAGGGAAGAAAGACGTGAAGAAAGACATGAAGAAATACGAGAGGAAAGACTAGAGGAAATACACGAAGAAAAATGCGAAGCAAGGTATAGAATCCTGAGGAGAAGGGTAAGAGATTCTCCTCTAAAACTTTGGGGAGAACAACATGAGTTCCCTATTCTTCCAAAGGGGACATTGAAGACATTCTCAGGGGATGGAGCGATTGATCCAAAAATACATGTAGATTTATTCTTGGATGTTTGTCATTTTCGTCTTATCGAAGATGTTGATGTAATGGTAAGATTAATTCTCCAAACATTGGTCGATCAAGCTTATGAATGGTACACATCACTACCTGCAAGATCGATTAGGTCATTTGAAGATCTTGAAATGATTTTTTTGAATATGTTTTGTCCTCCAGTTTCTTACCACACTCTTCTCACATAATTTACTCAAATTTGTCTAAGAAAAAATGAAAGAATTCAAGATTCAATAAAACATTGAACAAAATACCAGAAGAAAAAACACCGAATGCTCCAATAATACTCAGTTGTTATAATAATTCCATGCTTGCCAATGTAAAGTTTGCTATTAGAGCCTCTCAAATTGAAAACCTATATGAAGCAATAGGTAAAGCCACATAGATGGAAGAAATTATGTTTGAAACATGAGTTGACCCTGATATTATTCTTGGCAAAGTACGAAGACAAATAGATCTATTTCTGATTAGGGGGCATCAAGCTCAAAGAAGAATGAGGATAAAAAAACACGTCATCTCGGAAGTCAAGGAGCTGGAGGATATTTCTTCAAAGGGACCATACCAAATGCAAAAATTGATCATGTTGTAGCACAAGAGACAAAGCAGAAGATGGAGTTGCCCAAATGAACATAACTATTAGGCAAATGCAGAATGAAATAATTAGATTGAGAAGAAATGAAAAATTCATGCATGATTCAGGGATGCCAGTTCCATAACAAATAAGAAATCATGCTCAAGAACAGAGTAAAAGAATAACAAATACTAATGATCAACAGAGACAGAGAATCCAAAGGGCACTTAATCCCATTGCAATAATACTCGAAGAAGCTTACGATGAACAAACTATTGAACTAGAGGCCGATTATATTCAAGAAGAAATTATTGAATATGTAGAGATAGATGGATGCAAGACATCCATGTACATATTTAAAGAAAATTAGGAAAATAACATCTCGCAAGACAATGTTGTTCAAACATGGGGACAATCAAATAAATCCAAAACAAAGGAAAATATAGAATAAGAAAAAGAGAAGAATAAATAAAGTGAACAACAAAGAATTGTAAGTACTCCTGAGATGATGTATAATGTGGTCAATGATCTTAGTAAATTGAGAATCACTCTACCCTTCACGGAAGTGGTAAAAATCCTGCAGCAGAGGGAAAACATTCTCAAACTTTTAGATGAGCCAAGCGGAAGAATGGAAGTTGTTATTACAAATCCAAGGCAAAATCAGACCATATGAACTGTCAAGTTGAGAGGCAAAGTTCTACCCTTTTATATCTCGATTGAAAATCATGATGTTGTGCTTCACAATTGTTTGATAGATTCTGTAGCGACGAATAATATCATGCCCCTAGCAGTAATGGAAGCACTCGGTATGAGTTGTACCAAATATTATGAAACATGCGAAAGTATTTATGCAATCGATTCCAAAAAAGTACCAGCCTATGGAGAAATCAAGGACTTCTATGCTTGGATTATTGTTGCCCCCCATATTATCACCATTTTCACTATCATAATGGTTGATCTTCCCCCAACATATGGAGTAGTCCTTAGAAGAGATTGTTCTTCAATGATCAATGGTTACATAATGAATGATGGTAGTTGCATGATGTTGTCGAACAAAGATGGGACAATATTGAAAGTTCCTTGGAAATTATGCTATACTTGGTTTGGAGCAATTAGAATGTTTGAAACAAGAAGATAATTCTTTTACTGGATACTGGAGAATGTCATTTGATAGCGCATGCTCAAGCTCAAGGAGAGGACTTGGAATTTTGCTTAAAAGTCTCGATAAAATTGTATATCCACATGATATCAGATTGGAATTTCCATGTACCAACAATGAAGTAGAGTATGACGCACTAATTCAAGGGATGGTTCTAGCATTGGAAATGAAAATTGAACACTTGATTATAAATGGCAACTCTGAATTGGTTATAAATCAAGCCATTCAAAGATATAAGATCAAGAAAGAAAAACTCAAGTTGTATGTCAAAATAGTAAATGAATTGATGGAGGCTTTTTATCCATTCAATATATCTTTTGTCCCCGGAGAGAAAAATCAAAAGGCGGATTCATTGGCGTTTGCTACTTCATTATCTAATCCAAAGACATTCAAAGAAAAATTTCATTTCAAGTCAAAAGAATTTTCAGACCTTCGGTTCCCGACAATCAAGAATACCTTCAGGTATTTGAAAATGATGAATAATTGAATGATTTCTTAGCCAATGAAAATGATTATGAGGAGAATGACAATAATGTTTCCCCTGTTCCAAAGGACTGTGTAAAATCAGAGTCTCTTTTTACAAGAGATGATAAAAAATCTCAAAGAAGAAGTATCAGCTCGAAAGGTACAAGAAACAAAGAAAATATATATTGGAGCTGAGGATTCCCCAAAATATGTGAATCTTGGGATTGATTGTACATCAAAGGAGGTTGACCGGTATACTGCGTTATTCAAAGAATATTATGATGTATTTGCATGGAGTTATGATGATCTCAAGGCATATGACAAATATTTATTCCAACATATGATACCATTGAGAGAAGGGGCAAAGCCTTTATGTAGAAAATTAGAATGATGAATCCCAAATTGAAGCCATTGGTAAAAGTGGAGCTCAAGAAACTAAAAAATGATGGAATTATATATCCCATTAGACATTCAGATTGGATCTCAAATCTAGTGGTGGTGAGGAAAAAGACTGGAGAAATTTGAATGTGTGTTGATTTACGATATTTGAATAAAGCAAGCATCAAAGACAACTATCCTCTGCCTAACATGAAATTTTTACTTCAAAGTTACTGGATAAACTTGTATGACCATGTTAGACAACTTTTCAGGGTACAATCAAGTATTGGTGGCAGAGGAGGACATGCCCAAGACTACTTTTATAACACCGTGGGAAACATATGCTTATGCTCACATTCCCTTTGATTTAAAGAATTTTGGAACTACTTTTCAAAGGGCCATGGATCATGTATTCAAATATTTGATAGGGAATTTTATGGTTGATTATCAAGATGATCTTATCGTCCATTCTACGACAAGGGAAGAACACATTCACCATTTGAGGCAATTTTTTGAAAAGTGTAGATTATATGGGATCTCTCTTAATTGGAAGAAATGTTTATTTGTTGTATTTCAAGGAAATATTTTGGGGCATATAATTAGTAAAGAAGGAATTTACATCAATCTTGAAAGAATAAGAGCCATTAATGGATTAAATCCTCCATCTTCAAAGAAAGGGGTGCCATCATTTTTCAAAAAGATACATTTTGTGAGAAGAGTTGTCCTTGATTATGCAAGTATTGTAAAGCCAATCAATTTTATTGTTGAAAAAAGACCAGATATTTGAATGGACTTTAGATACTCAGAATGCATTTAACAATATTAAACGAGAAATCACCACAACACTTGTGCTTATCAGTCCATATTTTAAAAGATATTTTATTTTATATTCTTTTTCTACAGAAGGGGTTGTGGCTTCAGTTATTACACAAAGAAATTCTAAAGCGGAAGAGTTACCAATAAGATTCATGAGTAAAACCCTTCATTATTACGAGCTAAAATATTCAAAATTGGAGAAGCAAACACTCTCTCTTGTTAAGGCAGTAGCACATTTTTGGACTTATATTTTGAACTCCCATGTTATAGCATATGTTCCATCTTCTCCAGTAAAGATGCTCCTAAAACAACAATTGAGAGAGGGAAAGTGGGCAAATTGGCTGGCCAAGATTCAGGAACTGATAAAGGAATTTTATGAAGGAATATGTGGAGGACATTTTGCACCAACCACTATTGCCCACAGAATAATAAAAAATGGGTATTATTGGCCATCAATTTTTAAATATTCATATGCAATGGTGAGGAAATGCCTTTCCTATCAAAAATTCGTAGGAAATATGAAGAGGTCTGCAATGCCTTTGCAACCTATATTGGTCGAACAACTGTTTGCACAATGGGGGCTATATGTCATTGGGCCAATAAATCCAAAATCAAGTAAAGGACATGTATACATTCTCACCGCCACAGATTATTTTACAAAATGGAAGGAAGCAATGGCATTAAAAAGGGTTGATTATGAAGAATTGATAAAGTTCCTTAAAGATAATAGTGTATCAAGGTTTGGGGTACCGAAAAAGTTCATCACTGACAATGGCTCAATCTTCATTGGATCAAAGTTTACTAATTTTTGTGGGGAATATGGTATTGTAATGGGGCAATCATCAAATTACTATCCTCGAGGAAATGGACTTGTTGAATAAATTAAAAAAACATTGATTCAGATTCTAAAGAAGACAATTGATCAAAATCAAAAGAATTGACATTTAAAATTGATAAATGCTTTGTGGGAAAGCATAATGACACCAAAGGATAGCACCGAAATATCCCCTTATGCGATGGTCTATGGAAAAGAAGCAAAAATGCCACTAAGTCTTGAATTGAATGCTCTTACTTATGTAGTAAATATTGAAGACACATAAGATGCTCCTCCTTAACAAAATATATTGAATCAGTTGTTGAAGTTAGAAGAAGAGAGAGCCAAAGCATTAAATAAAATATGTCAAAGGCAACAAAATGTCAAGAAGTATTTTGATTAAAGTGTGACAATAAATCATGTTCAAAAAGGTGAATTGGTACTACTTTGGAACAAAGCAAAAGAAAATCCATCAATGCATGCAAAGTTTGAAGCACTCTGGATTGGGCCCTATCTCATTGAAAAGATTTTAAGTTTCAACTCGTACATGCTCACTGATATGAAGGGAAAAGTCTTAATGTTTACTGTCAATGGGCAACATTTGAAGAGTTTCTTTGCTTGAATTTTTTCTTCTCACCTCTACATAGTTTGTTTTCTTTGTTTTGTATATTCTCACCTCCTAGACCCCATATCCCAATGGAGAAGGAAACTGGTCTTGAGATTCTGGATTCTTGATAACCCATAGGGGGTTATCATCCCACAATTGGAACCCGTTGTGGAACCTCATAAGTCCTCCTTTCTTTTTCATTTTTCTGCACTTGTATTTTTTCTAAGTATGTTTCCATCCCATAATATTCATTGTCATATCTTACCTCCACAACTTATGATTGTCTTCCACACTTAACCTCATTTTGTTATATTCGCTGGTTGGCGGACTCGCGAATTTAGGACCTCTCACTTTTCTCTCTTGACCTCTTCCCAACACTTAGTTTATTTTTTGTTTTGCAGACTCATGTAATCATATTTTCATTTCTTTCTATCTCCTGTCTTCACAAGTCCGTCCGACAAATATTGATACTTAGTCCTTTTCTTATCATGTTGGACTCACAACCTCACATTTTCATTTAAAATCTTCCACTCCACCACCCCGTCGTGATGTGTCCTTCCTCTTCACAGTTCTCGAGTCATATTAAATGCCATTTCTACGAACTCAACGACTAAATTAATTTATGAAAAGGTTGTTATTAATGATGTTTCTATTGAGGAAAATCTCATTTATTTCAGGTTAATGTTGTTATCACTAGAAGTCACACCTAGACTGCTGTAGATGTAAGCCTAATACCCATCAGAATTGTGAATAATAATATTTTAAAAAGTGTGGAAAATGGGTGTGAAACTCAGTTTTATGATGTCACTCACAAAACCCTCCATGAAATACACAACAACAAGCAAGGCTTTGAATAGCTTCAAATCAATGTTTAGAGATATAAATGGAAGATGGAAGACTTAACAAGAAAGGTGAAATATGTGTATCGGGTCACATCAAGTACTTTTGGAACACATATGGAAGAAATCTCATTGAATAAGAACTTCTTAATAAAAAAGAGAAAACACTTTGATCAACTTGCATAAATTACCAACAATAAATTATTTACTGTAATAAGAAAGCAAACATCATGATGAATCCTTCACCAGAAAATAACACCAAAGTGAGATAGAACAGGAATGAAAATAGGAAAATAACTGATCTTTCACTATTAAAGATTCTTGAGTCTGGTATATACATTAGGAAACTCTGTTACAACTTGAAACTAAAGATAAGAGCTTCTCTGCTTAACCATTCGAACCCTCTATCAAGTTACAATGCATGTTAACTAACAAAACATCCAAAAAACCTGTTTACAATTCTCCACCTAACTTCCTCATAGGATTATATGCCTAATAAAGGCGTGGCACCAGGTGTACAACAAGAATGTAAACAAAATGCTATTTTCCAGGAAGATGTTGGCAACATTTAAAACAACCCTTAACAACTTGATGACGTTTCTTTACTGTAGGCAACTCCTTGAGGTAGGTGGCCTTCTGATGTGCAACTGATCTCCTAAATGCTTATTCGAGTTCAACCTGACACCTGGAAATCCATGGTAAATGTTTTCATTCTCAAAATTAAAATAGGATTGGGATTTTTGAATTTCCTTTGCCTCTTGAACAAGAGCCTTGATAATCGGCTGATTGTTTCGTTCTCCTGTTTCCTTATTTGGTGCAACCACTGCCTTGGGAGGGGTATCTGATTTTTTAGGTTGAGTAGATGTATTTGGTTTTCCCTCTTTTTGTTTTGACCTCAAATTATACTTGTTTTGAGCTTCATTGACTTTTTCTCCTTTACTTAACTCATTTAATTGATTACACATTAAAGACTCTTCATAAGTAGTCTGGGTGAAATGAGGGGAAGCAACTGTATCCCCTAAATAATGAATTTATTTGTTTGCTTCCTCATTATTTCCTTCTTCATCATCGACCAAATTGTTCTATAGAGGAGTTTGAACCTTCCGATCCTCTCTATTTCTCCTATCTCTTTGCAGGATTTGAGGTGTATTATTTGGCCTTCTGAAATTATTTCTGTTTCCAAAATCTTGAGGATTTCAATTTGTTTGTCTCCCTTCAAGTTTTAATATTTCCATCTCTGCAGATAATGAATTAACTAACTTAGTCAATTCATCAACTTGGGGATTAATTCCTGAAGCATATGAAGTTGAGGCTTCTGCCTTTTGTTTTCTTCTATCTCTATTATATTTGCCCCTCAACTTATCTGTTGCCAATATATTCGATTCAATCTCTAGTGCAACATCTTGCATATGGAACAATGTTGTAGACCTTCTTTCTCTCAATAAAAGATAGAAATCTAGGTCAAAAGCACTTGCATAGGTTATTTTAGCAAAAGTTTCAGTGGGTTTAATCTTAGTAGGAATTTTGTTGTACATCTTGTTAAATCTTTTGAAAAATCTTACACTAATTCACCCTCTTTCCTTTCAAGAGCCCTAAATTCTATAATTTAATATAAGAAGTCTTTTTTGTCACCCTAATGTCTTAAAAAGGCATCATCCACGACCTCAATTCCAACTATTTACCCATGAGATAAACTCCTAAACCACTTCCTAGCTTATCCATCTAGACTTTGCACAAATACTCTCATCTAGACATCTTCATTTTCAATATTCAAATTATCTTCATAACTGTGAAATGCAACAAGATGTTATTTTGCAGTGATATCTTCCTCTCTAGTGAATTTAGGCATGTACTTAAGGTAATATCCTACTGGAAGAGCATTCATGGGTTGGGGAAGCACTAATGGTGCATACCTAGCAGCCACAATGACATCCATTCTGTTATGAGGAGGATTAATTCCTGGCATTTGATTTGGAAAAGGATGAATCTGACTTTTAGGAGAAGTAGGAGGCGACTTAACAAGTGAAAATTTAATCTGTATAACATGATGTTTTGAAAAAGGAGGAGTATAAGGTGGATAAGATTCATATTTAATAGAAGGTGGTTGGGACTTGGATAGAGTTGGGGGGATTTCAACAGAAACCGAGGTTCCTTCTTCTTTAGTTACAAGAAACTTAAAAGAATGGGGAGTAGGAGATCCTAAGAAAGGGAAATCTTCCAAACCTTCAAGTCTAAACCACTTTACAATTTTAGGAGATGCAAGAAAATCAAAACTTTCCAAGTTTTATTCTTTCAAGTCAGGGGAAAAAGTTGTGTATTATACAGAAAAATATTCTAGTTCCGACTTTACAAGAGTTTCAATTATAGGTAAGTAAGAAACATGAGAAACAAAAACTAGTGTATGGAAAAGAAAATCAAGTGGGTCTCCAGAAATACCTAAGAATTTAGAAGAGGAGGCTCCTTGCAAAGCTTTTCCCTTCCTTATGATTTTTTTTGTATCAGGTTTAGGTGTAGCCAGAGCTGACTATGGGTTAGCCCTCGTGTGCCTACTCTTGGGAGCCACAATTGAAATTTGGAGTCATTCTGTTTACTGATTTCTGTACAGCAACAAAATCAATAATTTCCTTGTCGTACAACCCAGAGAAAGATCTTCAATTTGTTCCCCGACAACGTCGCCAAAAATGTTAGCACTAGAAGTCACATCTAGACTGTTGTAGATGAAAGCCTAGTACCCATCGAAATTGTGAATAATACTATTTTAAAAAGTGTGGCAAATGGGTGTGAACTCAGTTTTACGATGTCTCTCACAAAACCCTCCATGAAATACACACCAACAAGCAAGGCTTTGAATAGCTTCAAATAAGTGTTTAGAGGTGTAAATGGCAGATGGAAGACTTAGCAAGAAAGGTGAAATATGTGTATTAGGTCACATCAAGTACTTCTGGAACAAATATGGAATAAATCTCATGGAATAAGAACTTCTTAATCAAAAAGAGAAAACACTTTGATCAACTTACATAAATTACCAACAATAAATCATTTACTGTAATAAGAAAGCAAGCATCATGATGAATCCTTCACTAGAAACTAACACGAAAGTTAGATAGAACATGAATGACAATAGGAAAATAACTAATCTTTAACTATTAAATATTCTTGAGTTTGGTATATACATTAGGAAACTCTGTTACAACTTGAAACTAAAGATAAGAGCTTCTCCGCTTAACCATTCGAACCCTCTATCAAGTTACAATGCATGTTAAATAACAAAACATCCAAAAAACATGTTTACAATTCACAACCTAACTTCCTCATAGGATTCTATGCCTAAGAAAGGCGTGGCACCAGGTGTACAAACGAAATGTAAAAAAAATGCTATTTTCCAGGAAGATGTTGGCAACGTTTAGAACAACCCTTAATAACTTGATGATGTGGCTTTACTATAGGAAGCTCCTTGAGGTAGGTGGCCTTTTGATGTGAAACTGATCTCCTAAATTCTTATCCGAGTTCAAACTGACACCTGACAATCCCTTTCATCTTCAAAACTTTTGTTACTCCATGTTCGCAGCACTTGCGCTGCAAACTGTCCTAAAACACCCAGTTTGTAGTGCCAATGAGTCCTGTTATAGCAAGATTTGCATCACCCTATGCAAACTTTCTTAGAAGATCTTTTCCATTTCCCTATGCAGACTTGAAGTCCCCTTTTGAAGTTCCCAGAGCTAAAAGTTGTATTTTTCCACATATATGCACCCTAACAACTATACAACATGCATATACACAGGTTACACCATTACAACCCGCATACATCGAGTTTTGTGCCCACAATTAAAAAATGGTGTCGGGTTTCCATGTCACGTTACGATATCCATGATCCTTGAACTTCCATATACTGGAAACGTTCTGACTCGACCCTTCAGTTTCATTTGAAGGCTATAAATGGGCCATATCCAAGCTGTGGAGAAGAGGAGAAGAATTCAACTTTGAGAGCAAAGTTACTCTAGAGAAATGATTCACTTCTTATTAAGTTTACATCCCTTTGTCCTTTTAAGTCTGAACACATTGTTCATCCCCCAAGATCTTCCCTGTTTGATGGAGAACCTCATTGTCTCTCTTATATGAGCTTGCCTTTGGTGGAGGATTGAAGGGGTGGAGGCCGAGATGGAAGGGACTTAGTTTGTCGGTTTTGAACGTGCCAACAGGACAATTTGTCATTCATACACTTCTGTGTCAGCACATTCAGAACCGAGAAACTAAGTCCCTTCCAACCGGGCCTCCACCACTTCAATCCTCCACCAAAGGAAAGCTCATATAAGAGAGACAACGAGGTTCTCCATCAAATAGGGAAGAGCTTGGGGGTTGAACAATGTGTTCAGACTTAAAATGACAAAGGGATGCAGACTCAATATGAAGTGAATAATTTCTCCAGAGTAACTTTTCTCTCAAAGTTGAATTCTTCTCCTCTTCTCCACAGCTTGGATATGGCCCATTTATAGCCTTCAAATGGAACTGAAGGGCCGAGTCAGAACGTTTCCAGTATATGGAATTTCATGGATCATGGATCTCGTGACGTGACATGGAAACCCAACACCATTTTTTAATTTTGGGCACAAAACCTGATGTACGCTGGTTGTAGTGGTGCACCCTGCGTATACGCATGCTGTATAGCTGTTAGGGCGAGTATATGTGGAAAAATACAATTTTTAGCTCTGGGAACTACAAAAAGGGACTTCAAGTCTGCATAGGGAAATGGAAAAGGCCTTCTGAAGAAGTTTTCATAGGGTGATGCAAATCTTGCTATAACAAGTCCACGCGCTACGAACTTTCCCATAGGTGCTTGTTTACCTCCAAAAAGGATTCCAACCTTTAAAACTTGCATAAGAAGTGGGAAAAACTATCCAAAAGCTGCTACAAAATCCTTACAACATGAAGTAACCTTGGAGAAAACATATGAACATGGTAACTTTAGCTCAAGACCCAAAATCATCACCTAGGTTATAATTGTATGCAAAAAAGGTTAATCATGACAAATGATGCTAATGTGAAGTAGTATCCTATATTCATCTTTTCCTAGCACTCCTTCTAGTAGCCACCTTAGCCAACATATCTAGATTCATTTTTTCTACTTGCTCTTTGAAGGGCTGCAACTCTGCTTTCAATTTCCTGATCTTGGCTTGGCAGGTTCTCTTCTTTTTATACACATTCTTAAGTTGCCTATGAAGTGGTAGAGACCTCTTAGCCATGCACCTTGCTTTATCAATAGTCTCCTCATATAGGTCTAACATATCCTTCAGCTTGATTCGGGCCTTCAAATTTGCCTTCTTCAATCTATCATTTTCAGTTCTTGCATCCTTAAGTTGCCTCCCAAGACCTTTGAAAGTAGGATTACTTTCATGAGGAGGAGTGTTGATATCAATAATCTTTATGGAATTCTTGGAAAGTTGAGCTTTGTCATTTTGCTGAGTTGAGGCTTTTGCTGCACTATCTTCCACGGGAACATGTTGTTTAGCTATTGATCTAGTAAAAGGTTTTCTAGGTTTGACTGTTGATGCAGCAACAGGTAGGGAAAAGATAAGTTTTTTTCCCTTCAAACTCCTTGCTTTGCTTGATGATATCTCCATAGGTGTAGGTTCTGGCACTGGAGAAATTTCTCTGTCAGGAGGTTGTGAAAGACCACGTTCAACTGTTTTATCAGTAACCTGAAATGATTTATCTCTCATGGTCATTTTCCTCTTCTTGCTTGAATATGGATGCACAATCTTCTCATCAGGGATAGGTGTTTGTCTTTTGGACTGTGGTGTGTGAGAAATATCTGGCTGAAAACTTGATGCAACTAGTAAAATCTCGCAGTTAATGTTAGTCTTCTTCAACTCTTCCAGTACTAGCATCTTGATTAATCCAAAGTGAAAAACACTGGTATCCACTTGCTTGGACTTGGCCTGGACCCTATTTGACATCTTGCCAGTACTCCTAAAAAGATAAAAGGGAAGGTTCATGGACTCCTTCATAGTGAAATGTAGTAGTAATCTGATATGGTATTGATATACCATGTTGAACCTTCCTTCACATGTGAAGTACCTTTGAATGACCCCGAGCATCTTGTCAAAATACTCTAGCATGTGACTTCTTAGCACTCCTTTGGATAGGTTGTCTCCTTTATATTCAGGTTTTAGGAATTCCTTCCATAAATAAGAGTTCAAATACATGGCTTTAAATCACTTCTCACCACAATAAGGTATCTATGTGGCTACATAAATAGATTGCTTAGAGACTTCAAACTCCAACACCCCCACCTTAGTCTTTGTCCCATTGAAGTTGAGTGCAAACTTCTTAGCTACTTCAGGATGTCCTCTTTACATTTTCTCACAAAAATTCAGGAAGCCCACCCTCTGGAAACATTCCTTGAAAAATGGTTCAGAATGGATGAGTTTCATGTCATGTGGTTCAACTCTTACAATCTCTCCCACTCTATGGATCTTCTTGCCTTGTTGATTGTCCATAATCACTATTTTGAAAAACCTCTTGTACCCTCTTTTGAGATCTTGTTATGAGATATATAATAAAACATGAAATTTAGGGTTTGTTTACAGATCTGACACAACTTAGGGTTTGTTTACAAAGCTGACACAACTTAAGGTTTATTTACAAAGCTGACACAACTTAGGGTTTACTTGACTGAAGAATTTATACATATAAATAGTGTGAGGATGAACATGTTGCAAGTAGGAAGTGAGAAAAGAGAAACAACAATTCAACTGGATGAAACTGCAGACAAGAATAATTGAAGCAACTCTGTGTAAAATAGAGGGTTTGCAGCGCCAATGGTTAAGTTTGCAGCGCCAGTCTGTAACGCAAATTGAACTAGGTTTTTATGAAAATCTTGCAATATTTTCCATGTCCGAGGAGAAAAATATGAGTTTACAGGTTAAAACCTTGATCATATATGAATCTCAACTGGAAAGGGTTTGATCTATCAAGAGACAGAGGGTCCACAACACCATTCTTCATCGCGCAGTCTGCAACAACGAGTTGTAATGAACAGTTGCAACACATAGTTGGCAGTGGATAATGTTGTTGTTTGCAAGAGGAAAATGTAAGAGGATGCTTTGGTATAACAATCTTGAAAATGGCCAGGGTTTAGGATCCCAAAACTGTTTGTTTTAATGGTGCAAAGAGCTGGCAACGCATTTAATAGTTTGCAACGCAAGAAAATATACAACAATTTGCAGTTCAATCAACCCTCAAACATCATGCAACCACCAAAGAAGTACTTGGTTGAAGCATCCAATCCTTTTCATCTACTACAACCAGTTCGCAACACCAATTTCAAACTCCGGCAGTGTGCTTCATTAAAATTGTTTGACTTGTGCCTTGAAACAATCCTGAAGAACATAATGCACTGAATGTGCTGAAAATGATGAGATGTCCCTTGACACGTTTTCAAAGTACAATGATGAGAAATAAGTGCACAAGGTACTTATTGATACGCTGCGAATTTTCATGTGAGTTTGCAGTGAGTAGATTGGACACTTGACTTGACCCTCAAACGGTTGAGAATGATATAATGGAGCCTTTTGTACATACCTTTGAGAAAACACATACAATGATGATGATTTTAAGACCAAAGGTGTGACCCATGCTGACCCTTCTTTCATGATGATGAACAATATCATGACACCAAGGCTCTTACAAAGACTAAAATCAAAACTATGCTCATGGAAGAATCAAACATGATTTATGACATGAGATATAACTCAAAACCTAGAAAATAAAATACCCTATGACTCAAACCTATAAACTTAAAAAGATTTTGACCCCTACACATCTTATGTGCTAACAAATGTTATCATCAAGGATATAACATAAAATATTAATTCACTGTTCTGAGTGGCATTACGGAGAAGTAGGTCAACCTGCTGAAGCTGGCCAAAGGAAAACAATATTTATGAGGGGATACCTTGAATCTATTCTCCAGAGAAGATCACAATTACCATTGATCAAGGGCATATTGGTATTATTCAACGGTACCAGACATAGATAATAATAAAGTTTGGACATAAGGAATATCTCTCGCTGGTTGTGTCCTTGAGGTTTTCGAACTCAAACATATTATCACCTGGTGCATTGGCAAATTTGTTTAGAATAGAAGAACCATTCCTCTACAAAGTGCCTCTCATGTTTCATTGGCACCTTCAGTCTTCAAGAAAATGTTAAAGCTACCAGAGCCGAACTTAAATTACCAAGGAGAAGATGCCAACAATTTTCTTAGAGTGAAAAATAATGGAATCGAGCTCTTGGAGGAATATTTACAAGACTCTACTACAATGTTGGAAGACCTATCCAGAATCCAGGTTAGTTCTTTGAAGGACCCCTATCGAGAAATTGCTTGGTTATTTACTAGAGTTACAGGTCAGGATTCTACAACAACTATTCCTCGGATGGCCATATATATTTTATATTTTACAGTTCATGAGAATGCTATTTTTGATTGGGCAAAGATTGTATCGAATGAAATTTCTGCATGGTTAAATAATTTCAGAAGCGAGAAAAAGTTCTATATGGCATCCTATCTGGTATTTTCTATCACACACTGCCATATATTTAAAGGTTTGAGTGTTAGAAAAAGGGTAAACTCAAAAGTTGACCCTGTGACTATGTGGTATCAAGCTCTCTAGAGACAAAAAGTTATCCATTATTTTTATGAAGTTTACAATGATTTTGTCTCAGAATTTAAGAAACTACTCTTTGGAGAAGATACTTCCAGGATTTCATTGGAAGCATCCAAATTTTTGGATAAAAAGGGAATTCTTGAGAAAATGGATAATTACAATATCATTAGGATTTTATGTTTTCATGAAAAGCCTATATTTCTTCCTTATTACGTGCCAGACAAGTTATTTATCATAGAGGTGGTGAGGCAGTATAAATTCTGGTTTCGTGTTTTTTAATAAAAGAAGGAAAAAATAGTTCATTCCTCTGCCTTGGAAAGTTGGTGAAATTCTCTTAAGAGAGATTCCCAAAATTGATGAATATGCCTCTTACTTTGACCAGTTTAATTTGAAGTTTGCAGAGGAAATCAAAGGGTTTTACCCTAACAACTTTTTTTATAATCATATGGTAGCAGTTGGGCTCAACCCCACAATGATCAATACACTCATATTTGGAGAAGAAGAGGGTGATATTCATGACCCCCCTGTCTAGGGTGTTGATAAAGATGTTGGCGACATAGAGACAATTGTGAGCACTACTAAAGGTCATAAGAAAAGAGGGAAACCCTCAAGTGAAAGAAATGCTTAGTCACCCGTTGTTTCTCACAAAATCCTTTTGCCTAAATTATATCTTCAGTCTACAATGACCCAACAAAGAAAAACCCAAAGTTATAATTCATGCAATGATGGAGAAATGAATCCTCCTCAAGGAAGTCTAGAAAACGCTCATAAATTACAAGTAAAAAGGAAAAGGGTTAATTCTGAACAAGAGGAAGAAGGAGAGAACGTACTTGAAGATGATATTTTGCTCGATAATATGGACTTAGATGTGGATATTGAAAATATCCAATTTCCAGATGATGAAGAATGTGCTCAAGAAAATGTACAATTGGCTGTTCAAGATGAGGCATTCTCTGATGAAGAAACCACTTATGTGCATAATGTTTTATTGATAAGTCTTCAAATAAATTGACCTTTGAAAGAACCTCAAAGAATAAGAAAGGAAAGTCACGGTCCACCATTGATACTAAAAACGCGTTGCCTTCAAAATTATCTTCAATTCATAGAATCACAAGGGACGCATTGGACATTTCAATAGTTAATATGGAAGATGGAAATCTCAAACTTAAGGAGAGGGTCAAGGAATTGGAAGCAACTCTCATGCCCCCACATATATTGGCTCGCCTAGTCGCCATGATACAACTTGAAAGAACTCTTCCAGGAACTCCATAATCAAATCTAAGAGTAAAAGGAATTTCAAGGTTAATCATTGCTACTCGACACTTTGTTGAAAATAACATAAAGAAAATAATGTCGCTCATTTTAGATTTATGGGACTTGGAAAAACAAATTTCCACTCTCGAGCTTAGAATTCAAAACACTGAAGAATATTTGAATGTATATTTGAAGAATGATGAAGGATTCTTCACAGATGGAGTTTCCATGTTTGTATCAAAAGTTTCAGCAATGACAAACCATAGAAGATAACAAGAGGATTTGCCTTCCTAGAGACGTATGAAACAATTAAAGGCATGTTGGATTGAAAGAATCAATACATTAAAGGGGTAGTTAAATCAATTAAAAGAACTATCACGGAAAAAGATTGAGGCATATTCAAATATTATTGGTTTGGATATTGCAGGCTCCACTATTGAGGTTTCAGATCTAAACTTAATCTCAAATTCAATGATCATGAGCAGAGAACAATGTGAAGAGCAAGTTGAAAATTTGAAGAAATCATCGGTCAAAAATTAGATAGTGTGGTTGAGTATACTTATGATGACATTGATAATTGGCTTGTTGAGTACACAAATAAAAATGAAGACATTGAAACTATATTGCAAAAATTATCTATTGACCATAGGGAAATTGAGAGTGAATTGTTAAGTATCAAAGTAAAGCAAGAAGTAACAGTTGCCCCATTAAGGGAATACATTTAAGAATGATTAAACAAGGGTATAACAAAGATTGCTTAATTTCCAACTGAAGCGGTTACAACCGACCACATAACCACAACAAGCAAAGATATAAAAGGTGAATCAACAAGCAAATGAAAGAGTGAGATTCCATCACAATAAGTCCATACTGATTACATACCTTATTCCTTATCATATTTCATACAATTATATTTATTCTTTCATTGGAAAAGTGTAACTAAATTTTCATAACTTCCTCCTTGTCTTCTTTCCAGATCCCGTTGCTCGTGCTCCACTCCATGTTCTTCTCTTCATCATATTTCTTGTAAATATTTTTTATGGTCCACGGGAGCCCCAATACTAGTCCATTAATGGACAAACACCTTTAAATTTCAAGCATTGTAA
>ML823701.1:46307-69104 GCA_009831015.1 Picea engelmannii
ATTTCGTAGGCAATGGGGCCATATACCACCTCGCTGCCCAATACTGGAGAAATATCAAAAGATGCATCGTACTCCCTTCTGTGAATTCTACAAGTCCATGGAACATGATGTAAACAAATGTCGATTGCTCCAACTAATGCAAGACCATACCCACGATGTGTTTTGGGTTCAGTGGGAAAAAAGGGTGGCGACTGTGGTGGTTCTTAGAGAGGTGGATATCAAGGAGGTCCCAGAGGTGGATATGGACGTGATCGAGGATGAGGATATGGAGGAGGTGGAGGTAGACCCCCCAATTGTTTTAACCATTGTGAGATAGGCTATGTCAAGATTTAGTACCAAATCGCATGCTCTTTGTGGGTACTGTTATAGCCACAAACACATTATAGAGGATTATCCCATTTTATTGAAGAAGTGGGAACAAAAGAAGGCATATTGCAACATTGTGACTACAGAGTCGTGCAAGCATCATAAAAAGGAGGATGAAGTTGATGTATAGGTGATAACCCGAGGCAGAGTAAATATGGGAATGGACTTTGATCATGGTGAAAGCTCGAGTCAAAGGTTGGAGGGGAAGATAAGAAAGGTATCATATCCCCCTCCTAAGTTTGATGTTGTTCAACATAAGCAATTTTTGTGCGATAGATATAGGACCATAGAGGAAGAAAGAGTGCGAGAAGAACTATAGCGTGCAACACAAAGGTCACTTGAAGAGGCCCAGATCCGTGAGGAAGTACAATAAGCAATAGAGAGGCCACTGGAAGAGGCTCATGCCCGCGAAGAATTGCAGTGTGCCATGCAGAGATCTTTTGAAGAATCTTGTGTGCGCGAGAAAATACAGTGCATGACGTAGAGGTTACTGGATGAAGCGCGCAGACATGAGGAGTTCCGACGTGTCGAACAAAGGGAAATAGATGAACATGTACATGAAGAGATGAAGCACATGGCATGAGAAGAAGCACTATGCGACTTGGGTCGAGAAATAGAAACTGAGAACCAAGTAAGTAACTTCTTGCGTTGTTGTTTAATATTGTTAAGAGATATTGATGCTACGTGAAAGTTGATGCAGATGTTAGAAAACTGCATGGGGAAAGAAGGGACATATAGAGCTATATCAACCGCCCTACTAGGAAGGGATGTATTCCAGGTCAGTAAACATAAGTGCACTAGAAGAGAGTTCAAGATGGCAGTTGAACTTATAATCTATGAGATGGATAAGGTCATGTTGGATCTAGGTTCCGACATAAACATCCTACCGAAGAAGTCATGGGAATCAATGGGTAAAACGAACTTGATTTGATTGACCATTACAATGCGATTAGCAAATCAATACAAAATTTACCCTATAAGTCGATTGGAGCAAGTCGAAGTGAACATAGAGAGGGTAAATACGAAGGCTAATTTTGAAGTGATAGAGATCATGGATGATTATGACCCATGCCTTACCTTACTTTGCATTGATTGGGCCTTTGAAAACAATGTTGTGTTGAATATGAAGAAGTGACATATATCGTTTGAGACTGACACCCTGCTTGTGATCACACCTTTGGATCCTAATGAAGGGGACAAATACAACGAGCCAATAGATGAGGATGTGCAGAGCTCTGTTATTGAAAATATGTACAAGATCATGGGGCACAAGGAATATTGTGTCAATCCCACAACAAATGGGGAACTGAGTTAGAGGAGCATCAAGTCATATGATATTGATTTTGAAGATTCCATAGAAAGGTGGAAAAACAAGCTTTACGAAGTATTGATAAGAAGATGCGCCCACATTACAATGGAAGTGCACGGATAATATTTTGAATCCTATCAGTTTGATGGGTCATAACCGATGGATGTGTTTATTGCCTGGATGCAACACATTCCTGAACACCACTGGGTACATGCCCTCGACACAGTTTTAATAGGAATACTTGTGCAATAGTGGGCTGTGCATTGAGAACATTTTCGAGAATGGGCCTTTCTGGAGGATCCACTTAGAGAAAGATTCAGGCCAAGGGTGGATATCCGTCAATATATGTGTTCTTGTGAATGACATTGGGTAGACAAGCAGTGACACAAAGTCGATATCTGAAGGCCCAATGCACACTACCAAGAAAACACTCTATGCCCCAATTCCTCGATGTTCTAATGGACAAGTAAGGGAGCCACATGCACGAAGGATGGATATGGATACTCAATATGTTGTCATGGAAAGAACGTCCACCCATTCAATCCCCCTCAACCCCATTGAGCAAACAATCGAGTTGCGCAAGAGTAAGGAAGTAGTGGTTAATTAGTGGATACCACCAGACCCATACTGGTCGAGTCCAGTTCCTCCATGGAGAAAATTGAGTGGTTGGGAACTTGTGAACAAGCGTCGTGACTTGCCAAGGGAATTAACCAAGGGTGAACTAATGCAGGGTGTGCAGAAATCATGCACGGTGACCCTGAAGAATAAGACTCGTGCATGGACAGAGACATCAAATTTACACTTAAAGTACAATGATCCAAATATTTTCATGCCATAAAGTGTGACATATTCATTGTATGGTAGCTTGGGAATAGCCTATTATGACAATACCCAACGATAAATACTAAGATCCCACTCGGAGATTACACATGTTTGAGAATAAAAAGGGATGGACATGGACCTTGAATGAAAAAGGCCATGCAGAGGGATGATGTGGCTAAAAAATATAGAATGTCGGGGGAGCCACAACATGAAACACTCGCTCATTTAATTTTGGAGGGACCACAAGATGGTAGAAGTATGGATGTTCTGGTGGGGTTTGAAGAGAACTGTGTTGAGGAAAAGATATGAAATGATCTTACTCAAGCATTTTCAGATTCTTCTTGGCTAAATAAAAATAGACGGGAATATCACCCAATGTTTATAGCCATAAAAAAAAAATCCTAACTCACAAGTATTGATTACAAGTGCTTAGGCTAGTCTTTTCACAATTAAAAGCTTGCTGGAAAATTCATTTTAATATGATTTTCTGAATATAACAGTTTCTGAAATAAATGTAGAGATAGAAGGAAAGACACCAAGATGATAATCAAGATAGATGAGACATAAAACAATCCTTTACTTCATTCCAATTCACCAAAGAGTCATTCTTTTTACAAAATTTCATGTAGAAATTTCGGACCAAAGTCAAACTTAGACATCCCCTATGGAACATACAAAAGGACCTCTGACAGAAAATAAAAAATTGAACTCTAAAAGCTAGATCAAATTTCCACAGATTGCTACCCACTCGACTCTGCACAATAGCCTTTGTCACTCATTAAAACTAATTCACAAACAAACAAGTCTACACAGACTATCAAAGATAGATCAACACCTTTGAAAAACAAGTGTCTGAATGATGTAATTCATCCCTGAATCTTGTTGTCTACAATAAGACCCTGCTATCATAAAAAATAATTAGGCTTGTGATAAATTAAGGAATGAATGAAAACTGAACTATCTCAGCATAAACTCAAAGAGCAAACCTTAGTATGCTTTTCCTTCTATCCTCCTTTTGTTCCTCCCTTTCCTTTTTCCTTTAAACAAATTAGAATTGGTTGAAGTAGTTGAACTACCTCATTATTTAAGTTAATTAAAAACTCAACCAACTTTTTAGTTAAGGGGGGAAAAGTAATAAATCATAATAAGGGTTTTTTTTTTTTTTTTAAATAAATAATAACTAGTAGGTGGGACCCCTTGTGACTCCCATTCAGCTCCTAACAATTATAGCATAATTAGTTAATTAAACAAAAACATCTCTCCTTGTGACTCCCATCATCACATGCATGTTTGACAATTAACACATTGATATTTGAAATCATTTTCAAAATACATTACCAATATATCCCAAAAAACCTGTTGTCCAAAAATCTGAAGTCAACTATTCTCACCAATAGACAAATAAATAAAACTTAAAATCCATATTTTCCAGTCTTTGAGGCAATTTTTCCTTTGTTACTGCTATCACCTTTTAAACTCTTTGAATTTTCCTTAGACTGTGTGGAGCCTTTAGGCCTAATCTCGCTAATCACATGAGAGAAATCGTCCCTCCATTGCATGTGGGAGGACACTGATTTATCAGAATCATTTGAAGGTGAGAAAGGGATAGTAGTGGCTTTCCCTTTGACAAGGGCATAGTGGGCCTCAGTTTTCAGCCTTTTATTTGAATAGCTCATTCCTGCATGCATGATTGATTAACAAATAGTCCTTTTAACAACCATACATGATAACTCTTTAAAAATATGAAATATATTTTGTCTCAACAACATATTAGACTCATGCAATCCAATCCATATAAATTGTTTCACTGTTGTTAATGGGCAGGGGGTGAACGAAAGGTCCTGGGATATGCGAGGGGTCTGTATTGAGCGAAACATGATATAATGAGGGGGAAAAGAAACACGGTTACTGCTCAAGGAAAACAAACAATCAATTGTAATGCAAACCAAAGAAAGCATCACTATAATCCAACCAAGAAAATGCGACTTCAAACTGCTTCAATACAAAATTCTTCTTGACTGTAATTAAATTTTAGAACACCCCGGATGGGGTGCTAATGGAGGACACCTGGCGAACGGCGGAGGATGGAGCACGACAGCGGGGCACGGAGCCATGTGATGGGCTCGTGCCACCACCCGCCACCCTCCTGCGACTTTAATACACCTCTTGTCGATGGAGCGGACATTAATGCATTTCCCCTCCTACGCATTCTCTATGGCGCTGGCTCTGGTCTTATTTCATTGTTTATGCTGGTGGCTGGAGGAGTTCTCCCATACGAGCCCATGGCCGACGCGGGATAGTGCTGGCGGCCCCCCGGAGACTCCCCCTCACTTCTGGACCTTCGCCCGCTGCAACGAACCTCCCATGCCTAACCACAAGCCACGACTGAGAGGGAGGCCACGACGGGGTTCTCCCTGGAGACCCCATCGGCCTTCAGCTCCCCCCTCTGCGCAACCTCCCATTGGTCCCTCACTTAGTCTTCCAGCAGAGATGATGGAGTCTGTCCACAGCCTTGCACTCGTCCCTTGGTCGCTCAGCTCGGCCTTGCGCATCCTTCAATCGCCACCGATGGCTGCACCACCCCACCCACCTCCCTCGGCTCTTCCAGGAACCTCAGAGGACCCGAACCCTTCTTCCTCGCGCAACCAAGCTCATTAGCAGCACCCTTTTGCGGATACAGTCCATGGCGAGCAATTAAAGGACAAGCTGTCCATCCTCTATGGCTTAGTCTTTGAACTTCGCCAGGGGGTGGAGGATTTGCAGTTTTGACTACAACTCAACAATGAGAAGATTGCGCTCTTCCTCCAGCTTCTTTCCTCTCTGCATGAGGCTGTCACTTCAGACACGGGAGAAGCGACTTCCAAGCCTGGACCAAACGTTGATACAGTTGCCGACGAAGAGGATAAGTGGAGCGCAGAATTGAGGCAGGAACTCGGCGCAACCACCCACGGCAAGGATGTTGTGATATAGTTCGCAGAAAAGCTCGGGAGGAAACATAATGATAGTGAGACTGTGGCCAAGCCTCAGATGCAGGACACCGCGAGGAGCAGCCAGAATATCGACACCACTGCGAAGGTCGAAGTGCAATGGGGGGATGGAACTACGATTATCGAAGAGGAACCTTGGCCCGGGGATCTCCAAGGCACCTGGCCAGGTTACGTGTCAAGCGTCTAGGCTTTAGAGGTCGTGCCAATTGTTTTCAATTTCTGGTTGCTGTTCATGTAGTCTCAAACTTTACTGTTAGTAGGCATTTTGAAACTTATGATGACTAAGCTGCTGATTGGGCTGGTTTCCCCTCTGTTGGGGCAGCCCAATAAGCATAGTTGGACTACCACTATACTTGGTATCTCCCTTTTGCCTTTGGAAGGTTTTTAATACATTTTACTTCTTACTTAAAAAAAAAAATTAAATTTTAGAACAGGGAGTGAAAAATGAATGTGGGAAGGCAATGAGATTGTAATTAGCGAAAAGTGAAATAATGGTAGGGAAAGAGAGCATGTACTGTTCATAAAATTAATTGAGTAATCCATAAAACCATTATGTAAAAGGAAATACCCCAACCAAATGACCATTGTGACTAAAAAAAAACCAACTACTATGTACAGTTCAAACGATTATGTGCATTAACATGCTCACTATTTGTAATCAAATATTTAACACAATGTCATCAAAACAAGACAATATCCATTCCACAACAACCTGTAGAGGAGCTCTATTTCTTCTCAATTATCCATTTAATATTTTAAAACAATTCCCAAATGCATAACAATCACTTATTTCCACTCTGTTCAACATCGAAATCAACCACTGCCCACAAATTATTTCAATCATCAAATACAAACTCAAAGGCCGTGCTCGAGTCTGTCCTTTAATTCATTTAATAATTAAATTGCAATGAGATTATACCGTCACAGATCTTGTGCCTGTCTCTGCCATGAAGCATGATATTCAACAACACACATAATGGACAACCAAGTACAACCATCAATATTCCAATTGCAAAGATCCTGACTTGCCACTTAAACACACAGACAACAATCACCATTTCAACTCACACTATGTTGTGGAATACACAGTCTATTCAACAAAACACAAGAGTAGTTCTGTGACTGTACAAGTTCAATTTACTTCGACTCTAAACATTCACAATGTTGGGTTATCAATCGAATACAACGAGGCAACAACAATATGCCTGATCTCATAAAACAAATCGATCGAAATGCAACAAAACCAAATTAAAAAACCCGTGATCCTCTTTGATGGCACAATCAAATCATATCTATAACATAGACAACAGATGGCTGTGCCATAATTACCACGATTATAATACTCCATTGGCCACTAAAACACATAGTTACAACAAACATTAACTCAACTTAACATGCTGTAGGAATGCCACACATACCCACGCATCACGCACGAAGCATAATTGTGCATTAACCAATTGTAAACTAATGCTGTGTTAACAATTCAACAATTGTAATGTAAGAGACAACAACTGTGCATTCAAACTAACTCTCCAATCAACCAATTACCATGCTGAGTTTATCAATTTCATTGTCATAATAACCAATGCAGTGACTAAATACCAAAACCAACACCACTGTCAACATAATCAACATAGATGAGACAGAAAGCGAGCACTGTGGACAATACACCAACAACTCATAACAACCAACAATCTACCCGACGGCCATAACGGTTTCCTCTATCAAAACCCGGGCTTGAGAAAACAAGGGTTTTCTTTGTGGACCAACACAGGGAGACATGGAGTCGACTCCCATCATCGAGTGAGAACCTCTGAGACCAATGGTGCACACACATGGTATACCACAATCAACTTCACAGACATGGTGATAATTCCCGTGATAGGAGAGACTATGAACAGAGGAGCAAGGCTTCATTCTAGTTCTGTAACAACAGTCAAAACACACAGGGTATAACCCTCGTGGGTTTCCCAATCAACCCGAGAATGCTAAGATAGGACAGGGACGAGAAACAACAGTCACCTTAAGCAAGCCCTTTGGAAAAATGACCATCACAACCCTCTGCGCAACATTAGTAACATGAACGAACTCATACCCAAGTGAAGCAAAGCGCAATGACACAAGGCATTTCAAACCTAGTAAACCCCATAACAACAAATGACTGGGTAAGGTGATAAGAAAATGTGGGAACGACCAGCCAATCTGGACTGAATAAAAAAACCTTTAACCAAGACCAACAAGGATGACAGAGGGCCTTCATGGTTTCTCACACCCAGAATGATCAATAAAACTGTGACTCCAACATTACTGCAATGAAACCCACACCAACCATCCATTCTAGAAAAATATCACTGATTTACACAGTTGCTAGACTTAGGGAAAGCACAAACCCATACATACCGAGCCACTATCTATTTCATAATTAGAGCAAATTCATGGATGGGAAAAAGACATACCTGTAACCAAGAGAGCCTTAAAAACGTGGGCTTGGCTGAGCGATTCTTCCTCTGCTTGAAAGTCGGAGCCTAACCACAACAAAGTACATTTGAACAATAGCCAAACTAGGGTGGCAGCCAGTGGAAGGAGTAGGAGTGATGTGCAGTAAATGCACGTCACCTCCATTCCCACTCATTCAATTCCTTAGTACACACCAACCAACTTCACATTCAATTAAACCATGCATCCATCACTTTGTCAAACACGCCACCCACATAAAATCCTACCATTTCCAACTATACAATAATGCATATCAACCATATTTCCATATAACTCCATAAGTCACATAGCTATTAATTGGTTAGCTAGGGTTACAATGATCATTAAAATTTCAATGCATGTAGCATAAGAGCATAATTTGACTCTTCCTTTTGCATTTTGTTTAGGTTGCTTTTATTTCCTTTCAAGTACTCTTATGTGTTGTTTCTAACATGTTATTATGCAGGTGTCACAATAAGGAATCCATGGACAGATAGAAATGACAACAATGGGTGACATAGGCCATCATAACATGAAATTAGAGCCTAAAGCAACAATAACAATACATAACATGCCTTATCCATCACTAATAAAACCAAGATTTCATCAACCATGTAGAACTCTGTAAGCAGTGTCGAACAACAACATAACATGTAATAAGATCATATCTGATTTCCCAATCTACAAGGGGGTCCCACCTACTAGTATTATATATCTTGTTAGCTTATAATAATAGGATTTAGCAATACTTTGCGGGCAAAAACCTCGTTGCGATTTTAATCGTCAACAAACTGGCGACTCCATAAGGAAATTTGTTTTCAACATATTTAGAACTCAGAACTCATGGTTTCGCAGACCAAGAACAATAGATCAAGAAGATATAACTAGAATGATCATGTAAGAGGGGGAAGTGAGTGGATTTAATGGAAAAATGACCGGGAATTTGGGAATAACTCATGAAAAATGTTAAGTATGAGGGGATTTATCCTTGTATGCATGATTATTCAACCGAAATTTACTCTTCACTTCAAGGAGAGAAAATAATGAACTTGCTCTTTAAAATCTCGAATGGATGAAGAAATGGCAAGAAGAAGCGGGAGACAACCAATTCTTTATAAGACAACAGTGAAAGCAAATAACAAATTCAAGTATGCTTTAGGGGAAACATCATAACAACTGTTTTAGCTTGATTGTTATTGACTAACAATGCTTTGCAGGAGTGCCACTGTGGCATAATTGATCCAATCATCCTATTTTGACCAAATTAACTAGAAGATGGTAGGAAACAAAATCATGAAAGAAGTAAAATCGCAAAATTTAAAACAACATCAATAAAATGACAGAAACGTAAGAGCAGTAGGAAAAACTTAAAACAGATAGCAAAAATCAACTACTGTAAGCAGAAAAGAAAAAAAAAACGTAAACTGAAAGTAGAGCTAGACTACTAAAATACGAAAAATCCAAACAATGTTAGAGCTTTTCAAGTTGGTTCCACATAATGCTTCAAGTGAGAACCGGTAGTGCTGTAGGAAAACAATCGCTCTTGTAAATCTTTTAGAATGTAAGAGTTAGTACCTAAGACAAAAACGATCTTGAAAGGACCCAACCATAATTTTTGAAATTTTGAATGTCTTCCCCTATCAGCGTGGGCTGAATCCCACATCAATACTTTTTCATTGACCTTAAACTTGACAGTCTTGACACTCTTATTGAAATACTTCTTAACAATTTGCTGTCTCCTTTTAATTTTATCCAAATCAAACATCCTTTGCTCTTCCAAAGCTAGGAGTACGTTTATCCTTTGTGAAATATTAAAAGAATTTAGTTCTTTAATCTGTAGCATCAACCTTAAGGAAGCAATTTCCAGCTCAGTAGGCAAGAGGGATTCTTGACCATAGACAAGCTGAAAAGGGGTGCAACCAGTGCTTACCTTGGCGATAGTTCGATCTGCTCAAAGGGCATAAGTTGGGAGACTGTGCCATTGACGAGGCTTATATTCGATGAGCCTTTTGACGATTCTTACCAGATTTTTGTTGGTAGACTCAATCTGTCCATTTCCTTGGGGATAATAAGCTGATGAGGTGAAATTTTTAACTCCCAACTTGGCTAAAAATTGGGTCAGCTTAGCAGAAATGAAAGCATTGTTTGTAATAATTTCCAATGGAAGACCAAATCTGGAAAAAATGTTATTTTCAAGGAAATAAATCACCTTATCATCTTTGAGTGCTTAAGTGGAACAACTTCAGCCCATTTTGTAAAATAGTCTGTGGCTGTCAAGATAAAAACTTGCCCAGCTGAAGAAGGAGGATTTATAGGACCAATAAAATCCAATCCCCACTTTGAAAAGGGGAAGTTTGGTAGGATAGGTTGTAATGGCATGGCTGAAAGGCTTTATTTCCCAACAAATTTTTGGCACTTGTCACAAGATCTTGAAAAAACATAAGAGTCATGAAAGATCGAAGGCCAATAGTATCCTTTTTTAATAATATTGAAGGTAGTGGTTTTAGCAGAAAAAGGACCTCCTATATGAATGCCAGAATTTGAAGAGCCATGAGTTTCTTGCAACAGTTTCTATGCGTCTTCATTATTTACACAGCGAAGCAACACACCATCAGCAAACCTTCGAAACAAGAAGTCTCCTATAATGACGTATCTCGCGGATTAGAGATGGAGCCTTCTCCTTTGATGAGTGTCTAAGTTGTCTAGACATCTTTGGTTCTGCAAGTAGTAAATTAATTTTTTATACTAGGGATGTTCAGACATAGGGATGATTTGGTTATCTATGTAAAAGAGAGCTGATAGGGAATTGTTTCTTCATCAATTTCTTCACTATTCTTAGCATGCCGAGCTAAGTGAAGAGCTAAGTCACGTCCCTTGATAGTGGTAGAAGTCATGATATTCAAATCATGCTCCTGGATCTTGGCAAGTTAGTGTGCAAGATTTCCTGAAAGATAAGTCTGTGAGAGAAAAAACTTGACAGCAGGTAAAGGGAATTTTACCAACGTATTCTTACCTAAGATGAAGTGGAGAAACTTTTCAACAGCTTTAACAAGAGCAAAAGCATGTTTCTCAATAAAGAATACTTAAACTCACCATCAGACAAACTTTGACTCATGTAAGCCACGGGTTTTTCATTACCTTGGTCATCATTTTGCATGAGGACAACATAAACTGCCTCCTTGGTGGCATTAGTATATATCGTGAATTCCTTCTCAAAATTCGGCTTCGCCGAAACCGATGCAGAACTAATTTCTTTCTTAATCCCTTCAAAAGCATTTTTGACATCATCTGTCCAAGAAAAAGAATGATCTTTCTTAAGCAGAATATGAATTGGTTTGACCATCACAACAAAATCCGGAACAAACCTACGGACAAAGTTAATAACCCCCATAAAAGATTGAACTTCCTTCTTGGAAGCAGGAGCGGGCAGATTAAGGATAGCAACAATCATTTCAGGATCAATGCTTATTCCTGAATCGAAGACAATGTGTCCAAGGAGCTTGCCCTCAGTAACGCCAAAAATGGACTTAGAAGGATTTAGAGAAATTTCCTACATCGCATGAGAAATTTTCTTAGATGACCAAAATGATCTGATCGGGTTTTAGAGTACATCGTTAAGTCATCAAGGTAGATTTGAATGATCTTACCGATCAAATCATCAAAAGCTATTTGCATAGCTCTTTGAAAAGTGGCACCTGCATTAGATAAGCCGAAAGGCATATGTTCATAAGCAAAGGTACCCTAATGAGCAATAAAGGTGGTTTTATATTTATTTGCCCTTTTTACCTTGATTTGATTGTAACCGAAAAAACCGCTAAGTAAGGACATCATTTGTTACCTTGCAACTTGCTGCAAAATCATTTCCATGTTCGAGAGAGGGAAGTGATCTTTTATACTAGCTTGATTTAATGCACGAAAATCAACACACAATCTGATATGAGCAGTTGTTTTCTAAATAGGAACCAAATTTGAAACCCATTCAAAATCCTTGATCGGAAAGATGATTCCAACCTTCAAGAGTTTTTCCAACTCCTTTCGGATAGTTGCTTCTAGCGCAGGGTTGATAGGTCTTAGTTTTTTCCTAACTGGTTTTACACCTTCTTTAATGGGGATGGCATGCTGTATAAGACCAGGATCAAAACCACGAAGATCCTCATAATACCAAGAAAACATATATTGAAATTCACCAAGTAGCTTGGTAAACTTCACATTCTCTTCATCTGAACATTTGGAACCTATTTTAACATTCTTTGGAGTCTCAGGTGTCCCAATGTTCAAGGAGATGGTTTCACCGACCTTCCTTTTTGACTCCTCTTCTTTCTGTTTCTCCTTGTTGCCTACATCACTTGAAGAAAATGAACTCTCTATAGGAGTCAAGCCTTTAGGAATCTTGCTATATTCTATGGATATAATTTCCTTAGGCTTAAAAGGTTCATTTTGAATGAAAGCGCAAATGATATCATCATTAGGGAAGACCTGCCAAGATTCTATATTGTCGGGGATATGTTGATGATATAGAGATTGAAAGGTACAATCAGTTCTATGTGGCAGAAGCTACCGATTAGGAGAGGCTACAAAAACAACTAACCGATCGACCATTGAGTTTAACTCCTTCTTAACATGAGTGATGTTGAAAGATAAAAGGTTCGAGATAAGCGCCCAAACAGTTTGGGTGTATCGTTTCATCAACTTGTTGCTAGGAGAGTAAATTTCACATACAAGATTCACAACAAGTTCAGAATCCCCAAAAATTGAAAGGTGACCACAACCAATATTATAGGCGTTTTCAATGCCTAATAATAAAGCATCGAATTCAGTGACATTGTTAGTGCAAGCGAATTCCAACCTACAAGAAAAGTTATGGATTTTTCCTACAGGAGAAATCAAGATAGTGCCAGCTCCATTACCTTCATTAGAGCATGAACCATCAAAGTGCATGTGCCACATACCATCATCTAAATCAATTTGTTCCATGGGAATGTTATCCTCCTCAGCAAAGATGGAATACACTCCTAGGTCCTCTTCGATATAGTTTACGTTAGGTTGTGGGACACTCTCTATGTAAGGTGATATCCTTCCCTCTCTAAGGACTATAATGTTTTTTTCATTTAGATGAATGAATAAATGTGTTTCGTCGAGTGAGAGGTATCGACCTGGTAAGGCTTGCCAATCTCTTCCTAAGATGATTGAGTAATTTCTTATTGGAATACCAATTACCTGAATGTTGAGGGTTGTCCTTATTTTAGGATGAGCGCACAAAAATAAGGTCACATCTTTAATCTCACATATGGTCGTTTGTTGTAGACTATTATAGGAGAACATGCTTTTGGAATTTTCATTTGTACAAGACAAGCCTAGATCTTCCATAATAATCTTCGACATCACACTTGGGCCCGAATCGCCATCAATGAGGCAACAGTGGGAGATCTTATCCATAATATTTATAGAAATACAAAAGGGGGATTTTTGACAGGGTATCTAAAGTTATGTACACTTACTTTATTTACAGATGAATCCTCTTCGTTTACCTCTTTATAGAGGTTGGCTACAACAAAAGCTTTTCTTTCCATGAATTGTTTCAGATGCCTCTGTTGCTCAGGGATGACAACCATGTCCAGAAGGGTTGCATCTTCTTTAATGTTGGCCAACTGATTTAAGATATTGTATTTGTAAGAGGGGAGAGTGGGAGTAATTCCTTGACTCTCATGAACCTTAGGAACTTGAACAATAGTAGTGAGTGAGGATGAGCTTCGGCTAGAAGAATTGCGGGGAGGATCAAATTTTCCCTTGGGAGCATAGGCTTTATTCCTAGTATTGATGATCATGACATCTTCTGGATCTGAAAAATCTAGGACAACGATAGTAGTTTCTGGTCTTTTACCAAAGATCTTATCTCTGGCACTCTTCTTTACCTCACATGTGGTCTCCTCATGGGGCTGCTCGCAGAACTTACACCAACTTTGAGGCAATATAGTTTTAGGCTGAAAATTGTTTTCAATTGGGCATCTAAAGGGGGGTGCAAAAGAGGATGAAGCTCCAAGGGTGAGAGGGGAGACAGTTCCTTTTCACTTGAACGCTATCATACGATTATTCATGTCTTGTACTAACCGTAGGAGGGAAGACATGTCTGTCTGTTTAACTGATTCTCCCCAGGGAAGACCCGTTCTTTCAAGTTGTTCCTTATATTCTGAACAAGTATTGAGAGCGGAACCGATATTATCAATGGATTTTTCCTCAAGCCTATGATGGTAGGGGGAAGGCAATGCATTGTAGTAATGCATGAAAGCGGCTTGGTTCTGAGGTCGAATGAGGTCATGGATCTGATTGCATAGCTTAGTGAAACGCAAGTTGAAAGAATTGATGGTCTCACCATCCTTATAGGTCACGTTATTATATTCCTGTAAATTCTCGGTTGGTATTTTAGATTTCCCATAAGTGGATTTGAACCAATAAATCAACTCCTCCCAAGTAGACAAAATCTTAGGAGGAAGGTCAAAGAAATCGGTCGTGGCATTTCCTTCCAAGGAATTGATGAATAAGCGCATGCAAGTATCATTTTCATTGGCTCTTATGTTATGACACACATTAGAAAATGCCACCAGGTGTTCGTTTGTAGTGATAGTTTTATTTCCCGAGAACTTAGGAAGTGGACGAGTAGCAGGTGCTAAGTTAAGAGGAGAGGACACATGCCATGGTGTGGTTGTGACATCTTCTTCAAACTGAAAAAGCCCATAATTTTTAATAACTTTGGTGGGATTTGTTGTAGATTGGACATGGGTATGGTGGCTATATAAGCTACCAATAAATGACGAAGATGAAGACTGAGAAGAGGAAGCACTTCTAGCACCATCGAATCGACCACTAGATGCCATCTTGTGGATGATAGATGAGGGAAAGAAAGATGGACTTGATGAATCAGACAAAGTTCTCCTTAGAGCACCTTGTTGGGTGGATAACACAATGTTCCTTCTTCCTATTTCAACAATAGGATTAATTTCAGGTGATAAGCCTCTTCTTCTTCTAGAAGCACGAGAGTCTAAGGACATGAAAGAAAGGCCAAAACTAAAGAAACAAGAAGGTTACTGCTGATTTCTAGGCTGTCTACGTCTAGCTTCCAATCGTTCTTGAGCACTAATATCTCGTTCAATTGCTGCCCATGAATGATTAAGCTCAGCACGAGTATTAGCAGTGTCCAAAATGGTATTAAACATATTCAAAGCAATGCTGGTATGATCTTGAAGACTAGGCTCAATAATGGGCTGCCTTGTAACATGCACAGTCATTAAGTAATAAACGATCAAAGAATTAATATTAGAAAAATAGATGTATCGATGAAAATCGAGTATGAAAATTAACTAGAGAGACATTGAAGATCTCCCTAGTATGGTAGCCAAATAAATGTTGAGGAAAAGATATGAAATGATCTTACTCAAGCATTTTCATATTCTTCTTGGCTAAAGAAAAATAGAGGGGAATATCACCCTATGTTTATAGCCATAAAAAATAAAATCCTAACTCACAAGTATTGATTACAAGTGCTTAGGCTAGTCTTTTCAGAATTAAAATCTTGCTGGAAAATTCATAGGCTTTAGCAATACTTTGTGGGCAAAAACCTCGTTCGATTTTAATCGTCAAAAAATCGTACGACACACCAAGTTATTAAGGACTTAGTGCATGGCCCCTTAGTTGTACCATCGTACTTGACTAGCAAATTTCCTCTACTTGAGTTCATATTTTCCCATTTAAGTGTATGCATTCCTATTTCTATTCTACGAGAAGGCATCTAGAACTTCAGAATGATGACAGAGGAGATCAAAAGCAAGGAAGAGAACTGTATCACCATATTGATGACTAGTAAAAAGCAAACTCATCAGGAATAGTTTGAATGGCTTCGTCAAGTAGGTTGCATGACTGTAACAAATCAAAGGCAGTCCAAGATCGACATATACTAGGATCACAGATACTTCAAAATGTGAGATTTATAGGATCTCATATGGGGAAAGTGCAAGATGTTCACTTCGACGATTTTGACATTAGAGATCCCGGACAATTTTTGGCCCTGGGCTTCCACATTTATGCAAAGGTCGTTTGAAGTGTGGATGGTCAACTACTGGTGCTCACACAAGACTGGGCCAAACCACTTCGTTAGGTCAAAATACAATCCTTGGTCATTTTGCCTCACTTTGGATATGGTGGGTCAGTGACCATCTACGTCCACTTCTTACTTACTCACCTAAATGGTGGATACCTTTCTCTAGGGGGAAAATATTTGGTTGATGCAACAACAATCTAGAGGGTTATTGGTTTATCCATGCATGACGAGGAACTCGAAAAAGCGTTGACTGCTAAAGACGTTGCCCAAAGGGATGTGTATGGAAAGTACAATGCACACCAGGGAATGTGTGGGGTGGTGATATCTTAAATTAATGCTCGACCAGTTTGGTTTTCCACTCAATTGCTCGCTTGTAAAATCTTGTGTAGTTGTACGAAGGAGGAGTGTCCACCATGGGTCGTCAAGGTCGTTGAGCGTGTGTCTAGCAGGTGTCCAACTTGCATGTGCACTTTATATCTTGAATGAATTCATTGATGACTGCTTATATTCCCATAACTTTGGGAAATACTTTCACTATAGTTGGATTATGTTGCTTCTCACCATGATTCTCTAAGGCCCCCCTCCAGGATTTGAACAAACTACCGGGAGTGGACCTATATTCATAGCTCCCCAATTCCTCCCATTGCACATGAAAAGGGACCAATTCATTCAAGCATCCACCGAAAAAGTCTTTCAAAACTAGTATTGGCAACTTATCCGGGCAACTGCTTTAGAAATGCACATTCGGTGCAATATTATCGACATGTATGCTAGCTTCCTTGTGTTTGAATGTAATTTCCATAAAATTTATGTCTATCCCAAAGATGACTAGGGGGATGCAATGGTGTTCTTTGTTTCTACATCACAAAAGAGGACATTCAATAGAGGATAGTCGAGTGGCTGACGCATTTACAACTAGTCTTGGATGAAGAGATGGACACTCTAGAAACGCACACTAAGTGCAACCAAGAGTGACAGTGGATCGAGTTTACACGGCTGAAGGCACAATGCACGATCCCCACTAAAGGGGGATCCAAGGACAACATATCATCCAAATGGAAGTGAGACCCCAGTTCTACATTGAAAAATCCTCTTAACCTCGGGTTTGTCCTTGAACAAAAGAATTTTGATCCACGAACAACGACACCCTCAGTCCATCTCACACAATAGTCAACATGGTCCACCCCAGCTAGTACAAAAAGAGCAGGGACTGGTCCAACCGTTCACCTTGCCACTTCCCATGTACAACCAGGTCTAGGATAGATGACACCTGGAGTCATGAATTTGATCACTACTCTCAAATGGTAGATGCTACTACAACAACAAATCTAGGTGGAGGCTACCCGTAATGTTCACAATATTTATTGCTAACTTGGAGTTACAACATAGTCACCTGATACACCACCACGAACACTGACTTTCGTGACCAGTTCCAGTAATCCCACATAGGTCCTTTGATTTGACCCCTCAGTACTCTATCCGACAGATATGGACAATACGTATATGCCTTTGACACCCGTTTCGACTCCAGTGGTGCAAGAATGTATTACCACTCTACTTTCCAAGTTGGGCAATTGACATGAAACATTCGGGCGATCTCACACACAGCTACAACTGCAAAACCAAGTGGAAATTTCCACACACAATTAGACACATGTTCATTATCAACAGAAGGTTCAATATCACTAGGACTTATAACAACGATATGACATAGAGGTTGCGACCCATGCAACCACAAAGGCTCAACATAATGAGAGTAGTAGTGCATTCAATGACCTCCTATGGATGGTGGACAATTTATATGTGCAGATACTGAACACCCTAGCAGAAGGTCATGACATTCCCCCCTGTGTCTAAATATCGGTCGTTAAGGCCCATATACAAAAGTTGGACTCACAACTTATGACCCTCCACCCGCCACTCCATCAAACAACCCTAGAGGCAATTCAACTATAAAACAAGATTGTGTTGGCCAAAGCAGCCGTCCAAGATGACCAACACAGATTGGAGGCAATTTTGGTGGTGTTTGAATGTAGCTTCACCTTATGGAATCATTTACAAATCCTCCCCCCTTGAGTTAAGTACCATTGATGACATAGTTCACGTGATAGAGGTTGAGGTCGCACAACAAAACAATAGCTTGGATTATCTACCTCCCAGCGAATGCCATGTTTCGATGGAAACTATTGCATCCAAAACTAAGGAGATTGTTGTTGTCTGGGATAAGAAATGAATCATCTTAGAACTAATCACTACTATACCTGATAAAGCCTTAATCTTTTATACTTAGTTGACACATGCGTAGATTATTGCCACCCCCTTGATCAAGAATATGGAAACAATAGACCTAATAGCCCCTTAGGTCACAACAATCGATGCATATGAGGTTGTCTAACTCACCTAGGAAAACCATGCAACCTCAATGAGTCTGATATCCAATTCAAAGAGTTTTTTCAAGAAATATTGAAGACAGTTTCGTCCATCGCATCAGTCACTCTCTGAGACACTTGGGTTGAGGATGAGATAAATAATAGTGGTAAATATCGTGCATGCACACAAACGAAGTTGTGTATGCCTATTCTAGTTTTGTGCACACTCAAGCAGTTGCACATCAGGTAAAAGGAGGCAAACGTGCTCCAATTCAAGTTTTTCCAATGCGCACCAATTCATGTTCTTCCAATGTGCGTTGGTATAAGTTTTCTGATGTGTGCATGGGATTATAAATACACTGCATGCATGCCAAAATCAAGAAAATATTTTTCGGGAAATCTTCCCGAATTATTACTTTTGGCAGCATGAGAGATCGTGGAGTAGTAAGGAGATGAGATGGAAAAGTAGTTAAGATTTCCATGATTCCAAAAAGGCCACATGGAATGCATGTGGGTGATAGAAGCATGTAGGACTAGCAGTCAAAGGAGCAAGTGGGGAAAAATTGAAAGTGATAGAGCGCCAGAGTCGAGAAGTAGATAAATGGGAGCAACGATGACATAAAGAAGGTATTTTTTAGTCATTTTCTCTATCCAACTGGGTAGGTAGTGTTGTCAATTTCCTTGAGCTCATTCTGAGCCTATGGTTATTGTAATGTCTCAAGTTGTGAGTCTAGGTTTGTCATATCCGTAGAGTCTGAAGAAAGCGCACGATGCTATGTAATGTAAAACTGACAAAATGTATAAAAGAGAGCAGGGCTTTGTTGCTACCAATTGATGAGTTACTTAATGTATGTCTGTGAATAATTGAATGAAGATAATAAAGCTGTAGTGATTCTGGTCTTATTATGTGTTGATCATGTGTCAATTGAATGTATTTGTTATTGTTATATATTGTTAGTTGTTAAGTAGATTGCAATGGGTTGTGTGAACGCCAACCTAGATCGATTCCTATGTAATTAGTTTTTCATCACCAACACAAGACCAAATGGTCTGTGTGATTCTCATGGCGTCTCGGGTAAGACCTTGTTTAGTCTTCCATTGAGGATTGATATGTTGATGCCTTGGGTTTTTGGTTGGTCAACTTTGCATGAACCTTTGGTCTTCAACCCCCCAACGTTAAGAAGGATGTGTGCAAACGTAGAATGACCCAACAATGGGTTATTATGGTTTTCCATCATCCCACATTCCAATTCTATAGATGGAATTTGGAGGTAAATTTCTCTACCCAGGCTACCTCTATCTTCCTCGCATATTTTACCCATAATTTCTTGCAACCCTAGACTAAAATCCCACAAACCCAAGATAACACTTCAACAATATTGAAAACATAAAAAATAACCTCTGTAGAATCCAAAGTCTCAGTCAAAAGCCAACTACTTACCTCTGAAAAAAAACAAAAAAAATCCTCATGAGGATGTTGAGCCTACCCCATCAATCCTTCCTATGAATAATAGGTATGACTATATACACCAGAACGTGGCACAAACCAAAAGGGGAATGCACTGTATACACCAAAACCAAACACAAACTAGAAGGATGAATGGTTGTGTTGGTGTCTGAAAATATCCCACCTACATCGATTGTCGAAGATCTAGATAACTTATTTTTATGAAAATTATTACCCTACAGACAGGCTAAGCTCCCCTTTGGACCAAGACCCCTTCTTTGGTCCAAAGACAGAAGTAAAAAAATGGTTGCTACTTTCCTTATAGATCTAGTTCATTAACCTATAGATATAAGGAGGAAGACACACCCGTTTCTTGAAGTTTGTCCTTGTTGCAGTGACCCTTTTCCTCGTTGTTCCAATTCTTTCAGCAACCAAAGAGACCTACAAAACAAGAGGAAAGAAAACCTTCCTACTTCTACTATATTTAATTAGATAAAAACTAGATCTATCTACACCTGATTTGACTTAAGAATAGACACTATCATGAACACAACAGAGAAAGGAATAGGCCAAGTTAATATTGAATGGAAATCCAAAATAAGGCACTTACAAATCAATTTGATGTCATATCAATATTCTCCAAGCTCTCCTTTTCGATCCCCCTGCATGAATCTCTTACGATCAGAATGATGATACTTCAATAATTTACTTCTCTCAGGATCAAATGTTTGACACCTGAAATCTTCCTCCCTTTCACTATGGAAATGCCTTCAATTTATAGAATTGGGAGGCTCAACCACCATGAGATAATAAGGGAAATGGTTGAGGATATGGCTCCATGAGTTGGGATTTTATCTTAAGATAGTTCCCTAGGATAGGATTCGACCCAAAACAACCTCCTCCTCTAAGAGTTGTCCCTTAAGAATAGTTGGGATGCGCCATATTTTTCTCTAACCATACTATCGCTCCCTTTGAGTGAGAGAAAGAGTGTCAGTGACACCCCCTAAGCAAGGCAGGGGGAGCACTAGAACTTCCTAATCATGAGTAGGGGAGCACCACCCTTCATAAATGCCCAAAAATGGTCAAAATTTCCAAGTAAAATGTGTAGTTTCGGACCTGAAAGGGTGGGTTTTCTCTTCCAAACTGACTTAGGGATTGTGACAAATGTGTTTCATTGTGTCAATGGGTTGTGACACTTAGAAAAGTGAATGTGACACTTAGTAAGGTGCATATGACACTTGAGATAGTGCATGCGACACTTAATAAGGTGCATACGTCACTTTGCGACACTTGTGACACTTAGTGTGTGACACTTAAGTGTGACATTTTGATGTGTAACAGATTCCCCCTAAAGTGTGAGGTCAGAAGATAAACTGATGGCTGAAACACTTTACAAATTTTTCAATGCAAGGGTGATGGAATAGGAGAACCTGGCAGAAGCTACAAACAAATATCAAACAACATAAATATATGTTTTCATTCCTGAGGCATGCATACCTCTGCTCGGAATACATGTTGAATCAAAGCATGGCCATCGACCAATACATTACGAATCCATGAGAATACTGACTAAGGATATGGATACCAGAGATACAACATGGATCCATACCTCCATGCCATGAACTGATCGAAGCCAGCTACGAGAAGACAAAACATAGCCATGAACCAATAGAATGTGGATCTATGTGACAATATATTTATCAGTAAGATTGCCAACATGGTGATTGTACTGAAATATTCTACATTCTCAAATGATCTCCATCACAGCCTGGGAAAAGCACCTAACAAAGTGAGCGCCTAACCCAGGGTCTTCGTCCTGATCCTGAAATGGTATGAATCTAGCCATGTGAATGAATAGATGACTTGATGTCAAACATGGTAGAAACCACTTGATTACCGATCATTGAGGTATACTGTTAACAAGTGCGAGGGAAATCACCAACGATGACAATGATTCCCAAGGTATCTTCAATACATTCTAACAAATATGAATAAATGAGATGAGGTCAAACATTCGTGGAATTATCCGATCAGAGGTCAATGGTGTAAACCTACTAACGGAAGTGAGGAGACTTGTCCTTGAGGCATGCAGGTCCCAAGGTACTAACTGGTTTCTAAGTCTAATTCCTATATAATTTGTTGAAGTCGACAGGAACATACTTGTCAAAGGAGAGCCATGATGTATCCCCCATCATCGACATGAAACTAACATAGGAAAGTGATGTGAGATGCTGGATTAAATGAGTATGGTATGACATAAGAAATGGAAACTAGTAATACTACAGATGGGATGGCTTGAAGTGAAACTTCCCTTGAACATTGTGAGGCATGACAAATGAATTGGCAACATTGATTTCATAATGTGACGATAATAAAAACACTCTTAGAATGGGATGAAAAATTATAACGACACATTGAATTGGTATGACTCAGAGACAAGTAGATTACCCATTTGTAAGACAAGACACAAACATGTGCCATGTTCAAGGGTGAAAAAAATATCTGCCATAATGGATTCCGAAAAACTTGACCCACTTCTTTCAATTTTCTCCCCACCATGATTGGTGAGTACCTCTTTGTTTTTTAACAAGCTTGAGGAGGATAACAGATGCACGGTATAGCTCATCTTCGATGAGTCCCTCAACATATGTTTAACAAACCTGAAAAAGGAGGGGTTTGGTCCCGTATGGGTCTTGGATATTTGACTCACATAGGTCCCTCAATGCATAATTTTACAAGCCCAAAGAAGGTAAACTCGATGGTTTTTCACATTTAGAGAGTCTGATAAGAACTTAAATATGACTCCATGGGTGACTTTTTTGTAAATTTAGTCTCCCAAGCCCGAAAAAAGTGTAAAATAATACAAGGGATAACTCTTCAAGTCATTCTTGACTAGAGTATTCATTTTTCGTAATTAGTCTTGCGAGGCC
>ML823701.1:78895-112724 GCA_009831015.1 Picea engelmannii
GGGTCCAGAATCGCTCGTACACCATTGATCCAGGTGCGTTGATTTCTGCCATTCAGATCCACTTTCCATTTACCACAGGTGCGCTTGCATTCCGAACTTAGGACAAGTGGGTTTTTAACCCATTCCTTTGCATTCTAACCCCCTTACAAGAAATATCACTAACATTTGGCTCCATGGGGGATAGAGTCGTCCCTGTGATGCTCTAAGAACACTTTTGTAGATTCAGTGCCTTGCTGTTGGGCTATGGAGTCATTTATTAGGCCGAAAACATACAAAAGAAACTAAACAAAGAACTAAAAGACAATATTTACAAACAAAGGAGCCATCTAAGGCTCAAATAAAACATTTTTTTCAGAAAATGCCCATTCACTGGGCTGTCGAAAACCTCTTCACCTTCCAGATCCTGCAACCCATAGGTGTTGTTGGAGAAAATCTCAGAGATTTTAAAGGGGCCGATCCAGAGGGCGTCGGATTTGCTGTACTTGCCTTTATCCTATCTGGGTGCATCCCACTTAAATACCAAGTCCTCGACCTCGAACTCCTTTTTCTTGACCTTTCTATCAAAAGCCTGCTTGATCTTCTGCTGATGACTATAAGCTGCGTCTTTCACTTGTTCTTGGATCTGCTGCACTTCCACTATTTGATGAATTCTTCTGATCATATGATCTGGTTCTCCCTCATAGTCTTGAAAGAAATTCACCACAGGTAAGGCGAGCTGAGTAGGGAAAACGACCTCTGTCCCATAAACAAGTTGGAAAGGTGAAATGCCCAGGGATTTCTTGGTTGTTACCCGATCGGCCTACAGAGCAAATTTGAGCTTTGAATCCCAGGCCCTTTTGTTATCTTCCAACAACTTCTTAATGAGCTTGATTAGACTTTTATTGGAAGATTCTGCCAGTCCATTGCCCTGAGGGTAATAGGGAGTAGAGTGAATCAGTGAAATCCCATACTATTCACAGAACTTCACCAGAGGCTCAGACCTGAAGGGGGAGGCATTATCAGTGACAATTCTGCTAGGACAGCCAAATCTGGAAATGATATCCTCCAAGAAGCTAATAATTACTTTGTGGGAAGTGCTTATGGTGGGGACAACTTCTATCCATTTGGTGAAATATTCTGTCGCAGTGAGGATCCAGCGGTGCTGGCCACTTGAGGGAGGATGAATTTCTCCAATGAAGTCCAATCCCCACTGCTGAAAGGGTGCTGAAACCACCACAGGCTTTAATGGTAGGGATTTGAGCTGCTACTTTCCTGAGAACTTCTGGCATTTGATGCAAGCTCTGATTTCTCTGCAGACATCAGGGAACAAGGTGGGCCAGTAATATCCCGCTCGGAGTATCTTGTGGGCCGTGGTCTTCCAGAAATGATGACCTCCGCAAAGGCCATTATGGAAATCAAATGTAACCTTCTGGGCCTCTTGCGGGTCCAGGCATCTCAGAAATACCCCTAGAGGGTCTTTCCAGTACAAGGCTTGGTCAATGAGGCAGTACCTGACCGCCTTGAGCTTAAGAGCCCTCGCTTTACCTTTTCCCATTCCATCGGGGGGCTTCAATTCTTGCAGGAAGTTCAAGATATCCTTGTACCAGGGGCATGCTGTTAGTGATAAGGCACCCTGAGAATTCTTATTGGATGACTCGGTTTGTTGTATCTTAGAGCAGGTGTTGATGTGGCTGATTCCCAGGGCTTTGCAGTTGGACTCAGCCAGTGACTTGGCTAAACCCTGTCCTTTTATCAACTTAGTGGGCTTAATCTCCAGATCAAATTCCAAGATCTTAGCAATCCACTTCCCTCTTTTCCCATCCATGTCAGGTTGTATAAGGATATCTTTCACAGAAGCTGAAGGGACATATGCTATCAACTTTGAGTGCAGGACATAGATCCTGAAGGCTTTGAGCGCCTTCACTAAGGCATAAGCCTGCTTTTCCATGATTTCATACCTGGTTTCTGCATCTCTTAACACTTTGCTGAAGAAGGCGATGGGCTGCTCATGCCCTTCCTCATTTTTCTGCAATAAGACCGCTGCCACTATATCAAAAGAAGCAAAGGAGAAAATTAGGAACTCTTTGGAATAGTCGGGACTAATAAGCACAGGTGCTTTAGTCAATGCCCTTTTTATTTGGTTGAAAGAGGCCCTGGGTTCATCGGTCCATTTCACTTCATTTCCCTTCTTGAGCATGGCCGTGATGTGTTTCACCATCTCGGCAAAATTCGAGACAAACCTCCTTAGAAAATTGATTTTCCCCAAAAAGGCCTGAACCTCCTTTTTAGACCTAGGAATTGACAAGGCTTGAATTGCCTCCACCCTGCTGGGATCAATTCTCACTCCCTCTGCCGATACTAAATGTCCCAATAATTTCCCTTCTTTCATAGCAAACAAAGATTTTCTGGGATTCAAAGATAGGCCAAACCTCTGACATTTCAGAAAAACTTTCCTCAGATGATGGCAGTGTTCTCTGTTAGTCCTGGAGAAAACCGTTATATCATCCAGGTAGATTACCACAAACTTATCTTTCTCCCCGATAAAGGCTATGTCCATGGCTCGCTGAAATGTTTCCCCTGCATTCATCAATCCGAAAGGCATTTTGGCATACATGAATGTGCCCCAAGGAGTGGTGAAAGCCATTTTTTCCCTGTCCTCTGGTATGACTGATATTTGATTATAGCCAGAGAAGCCGTCAATCATGGATATCCTAGACGCGCCAGTTACCCTCTGCAGTATGTGTTCCATGTTGGGCAAGGGATAATTGTCCTTCCTTGAGTTCCTGTTTAGGTTCCTGAAATCGACACAGAGTCTGATTTCTCCGCTTTTCTTTCTTACTGGGACCAAATTGGCCACCCAATCGGAATATCTCAGAGGGACGATAATTTTGGCATCTAGTAATTTCTTCACTTCTTTCTCCATGATAGGTCGCAACATGGGATTTATCTGTCTCAGCTTCTGCCTGAATGGCTTAGCCTCTTATTTCAGTGGAATCTTATGTTCAATGAAAGACGTGTCGTAAGTTTTGAGGTCATTGTATGTCCATGCAAACACATCAACAAATTCTTTCAGCAACTCAACATATTCGGCCTTCTGTTCTCCGGTCAAACTGCTTGATAATTTGACAAACCTAGGCTCCTTCTATGTGTCGATGTTACATTCGGCTATGTCAGCATATTTTCTTGAAACGCCACCCTTTACTGCCACATCATTCCTGTCAAATAGCCTTTCTAAAGGGACTAGTCCCCTTGGAATATGATTACTAGGCAGCTGAATAATCTGGTGATCAACTATTTTATCTGCAAACACCTCAGGTTGAGGTTCGCCCTCTGGGTTGGGATCTTGATCAATGTGTAGTGCCCAAAACTCCTCGACAGTTTCAAGAAAATTTATGATTTCAATGTCATCCTCAAATACCTCCCAGTGCTTTACATTGTCTGGGATGGATGGTCTGTATCTTATTTCGACCTCACCATGGATCTTTGGTGGCAGAGAGGCTTTGAACAGACTAGCTGAGATGGATAAGGAATCGACCGAGGTATTTTCTTCCCTTGGAACAAAAGTAATGTTGAAAGATGAGAAGAAATTGTCAATCAGGTCCCATACCTCATTCCTGTAACTCCTAAGCCGAGGATGCTTGGCCTGATAAACATTCCTGACCTGTTGGATTATCAATTATGCATCTCTGAACACGGACAACTCTTCAATTCCTAATTCCTTTGCAGCCCTCATACCCAGAACAAGAGCTTCGTATGCTGCCACGTTGTTGGTAGTTTCAAATTCCAGCTTGTATGACAGAGACACGACTTCTTGACAAGGTGATACGAAAACCACTCCAGCACCAACGCCTTCGCTAGAAGAAGCTCCATAAAAAAAACATCTTCCACACAGGGGAGCTTTGAGGGGAAACCGGATGATTAGGGCTGGGGTGTTTTCTGATTAGTAAAGAGCTTTCAGGGGCATCGGTAAGCTGCAGCAAACTAGACCCCAAATCGGTGTCAAGTGCAAAGATGGGGTGATTGGTAGGGTCTACTTCATCACTGACAATATAGGCTAGCTGGGCCTCTCTGTACAATCTCCTGTGCTCTCCTCCAAAGACCGGAATAGTGGCATATGTGAGGTCCATCTGTAATTTTCCTCCAAGGATTTTAATCCAAGACCTTGATAACAGCATGCCGAACTTGGGGGGAATATCAGCTACCGCAATGTCCATGACCACACTCTTCATGGGCAGTTGAAACAGAGAGACCACCAGGTCCTTGATGAATCCTAGACATTGTACCCTCCTTGAATCAAAAGAGTATAAATCATGATAGGCCCTGGTCACTTCTAATCCCAGCTCTTCCATTACTATTTTGGGCATGAGGTTATGGGAAGCCCCTGAGTCCATGAGGCAGTTATGTAGCACTTTATCATGTATATTCAGGGATGTGTAGAAGGGAGGGGATGAATCATCTCTATCTTCTACCATGGGCCCTAAGACGACTGCAGGCTTCTCATCTTGAAGGTTTATTGAGTCAGAGGGAGGCTGGGGGGATTCAGATTGCAGCAACTTGGAGAGGGACCTTTTGAAGTCTTCATTTTTAACTAGCTCAGAGAGAGGTACAGGAATCCTAATATTCTAAATTTCATGCTCAAAATTGAAAGAGGGGTTAGGTTTAGGAGCTTCTCTTACCTCAGTGATAGGCTCTTTGGCTGCTGGCGAAGCACTCTGAGTCTTCTTCTCTTTAGTAGTGGCTGCTGCAAATTTGATAGGCCTATCTGCTATGAGGGGTTGGTCTGGGCTGTCAAAGTCTCTTTCTTTCCTCCTCGACCTGAGATTATATCTGTCATAGGTATGACCAGCCCTTTCTCCCTTCCCTAACTCATGGATCTGAATGTTCATCAAAGATCTCTCATATGTAGACTGAGTCAAGTGGGGAAAAGGGGGAATCTCTTCAATACAGTGAATTTCCGGGCCAAACTCATCTATATCCTCTCTTTCCTCATGATCAACTAGGTTGTTCTGGAGGGGGGTTTGAACCCTTTGGTCATCTCTATCTTTTCCCCTTTGTTCCCTCGGGAAAACCTGAGGCATATGGTTAGCAGGTCGTCTGAAACCTCTGTTATCAGTGTTTTGGGGATTTCTGTACATGGGCTTCCCTTCTAATTCCAACCTTTCTATCTTGTCAGCAATCGATTTTATTGCTCTAGTTGTCTCATCTGTCTGATGGGGCAGGGGAGAGGAACTGGATGAGGAAGCTTCATGATTTTTCTTGGATATGTTTCTTTCAGCAGCGTTCCTGAGTCGGTCAATAGCCAATATGTTAGATTCTACTTCCATGGCTGCATCCTGCATGAGGGCCAGGGTAGTGGCTCTTCTCTCTCTCAGCAATAGGTAGAAATCAGGATCAAAAGCGCTGGAGTAAGTGATCTTTGCAGAGGCTTCGGAGGGTTTCATCTCAGCAGGGATTCTATTGTACATTTTATTAAATCTCTTGGAGAAGTCGGAGACAAACTCTCCTTCCTTTCTCTTCAGTGACCCAAACTCTGTCATGTAATACATGAAGTCTTTTTTATCTCCCCACTGCATCAAAAAGGCATTATCTAGAGCTCTGATCCCATCAATAGATCCAGGAGGCAGGGCCCTGAAGCAGTTTCTAGCCTCTCCTTGGAGACTATGGACAAAAATTCTCATCCATACGTCTGTGTGCATGATAACATTATCATCTGCGAAAGTATAAAAGGCTGCTAGGTGCTCTTCAACAGTTGTATCCCCCTCGCCTGTAAACTTAGGCAGCTGCTTAAGGTACCCTTCTGCTGGGAGGTTATTGAGAGGCTGTGGTAGCACGAGGGGAGCGTATCTAGCGGCTATGATGATCTCTATTTCGGTCATAGGGGGATTTTCTCTGGCCATAGGGATATTAGGTGGAGGAGAACTCGGAGGAGAAGGAGTTCGCGAAGGGGCTACAGGGAATGAATCTCGGAGTGGGGTGGGAAACAAAAGGTGATTCAAGGAGGAGGGAGTGACAAGGATTTCTACCCCCAATCCCAGGTCGGGAGGGGAAAACTCAGTAGGAACACTTCCAAAATTCAGGAAATGGGAAACTTGTGAAGGAGGTCTATCAAGAAACTGAGGGAAAGAAAATAGAGTTCTTACAGGAGGAGATGGTGGATTACCTGTTTCGGTGGTGGAAGCTTCTTCTTCGGGGGCCTTTCCTTTTCTGAGGACCACCTATGGATCAGTTTCAGGTGTAGCTAGGGGCAGCTGTGGATGAGACCACATGTGTCTTCCTCTGAAAGCCACAATTGATAGAGTAGGTTCTTTCCCAGCAGAGTCGTCACAATGGAGTCGCCAAGTGCACATAAACAATCTTGATAATTCTGATTTCTGATGCACCTTCAGAATCAGCTAGTCATTGTCGTTCAATCCTGGGGAAAATATTCAACTTCGTCCCTGGCAACGGCGCCAGAAAATGTTAGCGTCGGAAGTCAATCCTGGATTGCTATCAGGAGCAGAGCCCGACGCCCATCATTTTTATGTCACAATGGTTTTTTTTTATGGGTGATCAAAGGGACAAAGATTCGGAGAGATGTCACTCTAACTTAGAGACTGAGTCTGGTACATAAAGAACAAAAGAGGTCTGGAATCCTAACTTCAGCCAGTGAGTTGATTAAAGGGTAAGCAGGTGGAAGACTTGATGAGAAGAGTGAACAAACTACTTCGAGCAACAGGCTTTCGACAATTTGTAGAAGAAAAACCCCGAACGCGAGATCCTCAGGTTCAGGGCTTCGAGGTACTGATAAAGGGACTTGACTGGATTCTCCAATTCCAAGTCATTCAATGTTAAGGAAGTCACAAATACTGATTAGAGGCAATGCAACAGTCACAGTGATCAAATTCTACATCATCCTATGACAGTTACAACTCGACTGGATTCTCCAATTCCGAGCTGCTCTAACATAGTTTAAACAAAGATATGAAAGAAACTGGCATCCATAAGGCAAGAAGTCTCAAGAGTTCATACATAACTAGAGATAACAGTGCTTCATTAAAACTTCACAACCAGGATCTCTGCTCAACCATCGATAGATACAAAAATGGCGAAAACGCCTACATATACTCAAAACAACAACAACAACAAAACTGAGACGTCGCATTAAACACATTGCATCTGCATGGCTTCTGACAATCTGCGCCTGCAATCTTTGAATAATCATGCACCAATGGCGAATGCAATCGAACTTCTGACAGCTCCATGGGCGAATCGACGTGCCTTTAATTCGTCACCGGACCTTCCCATTATGGCGGAGACGATGTCTAACCACCACCAACCGCTTCAATAACTGCTTTTCTTGGGATTGAGGATGGTCCGACCAACTTGGCACCTTGGGGACGTGGACGGTATTTCGTGCTGCCACTTGGATTAGCTGAACAACCTGACAAATGGACGTGGAAGATAGCGCGAAGAATGGGGCGCACAACAGGAATAGTGGCGCCAAGGCTATGAGGGCGAGGCCTGAAGAGATGAGGGGGGGAGAGAGGTTATAGGAGAGACACATGGCAAAAGGAGATAAGCGGAGGAGGCAGGAGAAGAGACGTGATGGACGCATTTTAGTGGGAGGCTGGTGTGGAGGGAATGAAACACGTGGTAGGTGGTGAGTGGATGATGAGATGGGGAAAGAAACACACGGACCAGGAGGGAGGAGATGGATAGATGTTGGAGGATGAGGAAGGGGCTAAAGGGTGTGAGCCTCATCGCACGGCCAGGAAGAGAACATATGGCACAGGAGATTACATGACAGGGAAGGGGGCCCACGCTGGCTAAGGACAGGGCAGCTGAGAAGGATGGGATCTTCTGAGCACCGTTGATCTGGGCGCATTGATCTTATCCGTCGGGAAGATGCATCTCTGATTCCGGACCCCCCTCTCCGCTTAAAGGTAGAAAGCCGGGGGGGGGGTCCGGAATAGCCTTGCGCGCCGTTGATCCGGGCGCCTCGATCTCAGCCGTCAAAGAGATGCGCCCTAGATTCCGGACCCCCCCCTCCACTTAAAGGTTGAAAGGCGAGGGGATCCAGAATCGCCCATACGCCGTTGATCCGGGCACGTTGATTTCTGCTGTTCAAATCCACTTTCCATTTACCACAGGTGCGCTTGCGTTCCGAACTTAGGACAAGTGGGTTTTTAACCCATTCCTTTGCATTCTAACCCCCTTACAAGAAATATCGCTAACAGGATCATCACAAAGATAATTTGACCTTACCTTGGTATCATCACCAGAGTGGCGCATTAGCCTTGATTCCCTGAGTTAACTCCTCACTACTCTCTGTTCAGTCAGTTAACTGAAGACTAGTTGACTAGTTAACTCAACTAGGTGGCAGTTCACTACCGTAACTGCCTGAGAGACTAGAATAGGTGGAAATTCACTACCGTAATTGCTGGTGTGTGTCCATATCACTCTCGACCACTACTATGGAGATTTGGTTCACCTCAAGTCGAACTCATTGAGTTATACATAGTATATCATGTGTAAACTATTCATTTTTTCACAATGGTTAATGAGAATTCTTCCATTCTTTCTCTCCTTCTTCTTCTTTCTCCAATTATCTATGCAAATGTGTGTATTATTTTTTAGCTAGATATATTCTTTGCAGGTTCAACACATTTACATGGTATCAGAGCCGACAGACTTCTAAGCAAAATCTACACCAAATTTTTTTTGCAGGTACAAAAGATTGAAGACAGCAGAAAGATGGAATTCCAAAAAGAATTCATTCTTACACCTTACAAATATTTTGAATGGAAGGATAAAATAGCCATACATATCCGATCCAGAGGGTTGTACAGGTTAACCATGAATACGAATACATAACTGACATCAGCCATAGAAAAATCCAAGTACTTAAATCGCATGGATGAGGCACTTGGAACAATTTGCAGTCTTGTCTCTCCCGATCTCCTTTTTCACATATATTCCTATAAGACTCCCAATGAAGCCTAGAAAATATTGGAAGGGATATTTGGAAAATAGGATGAGATGAGGGGACACATGATGGAGGTGGAGCTGATCACATTGGATCCAAAAAGATTCGACAATATCCAAGATTTCTTTACAAAATTCAAGGATTTACTGTCGCAACTCAAATCTTGCGGGGTTGATAAATCGGCGGAGGAGAAACAAATGGTTCTCAACATTCTCTCCAAGCTTGGACCTGAATTCTCTATATTCATATCCACATTCTTGTCACACACCCACTACGGCATAATCAAATTTTTTCCCTTCTTCACGGGATAGAATCCCCGAAATCCTATGGGGGCTTGGTGTAGGCTAGTTCCTCCCTTGCCCACCTCCATGTAATCATTGGTTATGGCCATAGGCCAACCAAACTAGGTGTCTGCAAACCCCAAAATGACAAAGTTCTGAAATCTTGAGACTGCAGCCCCACTCCAATAATGCGTCGCGTTTCACAACTTTGGGAGTTTCAATGCAAAGTGCCTCGGTTCCTTGTCCTCGAAACTTTTGAAATCCCGAACCATGATATGCCAAAACCTGTCCTTATTCCGTGACTCGGAACTACTCCTTCAAACGCTTTTAGGATTTCATGTTTCGGGACTTCGCGAATCCTGTTGCTCCAATTCCTTGTCCTCTCGTACTCCCAATATCTGAAGTACAAAAGTGCCGAATCCCAAAATTCTGGTCCTCCTTCTCCTGAGCGAGATCAACGGCTCAAAGCCTCTCCTGATCCAATGGCTAAGATCCTTTCGGGTTTTTATGGGTCAAGAGTTCAGAACTCTTACCTCTTGTTTTCCTAGTAACCAAATTATCGAATTCTCCTTTCAGGGATTTCCCTGAAACCTCAACCACGTGCACCTCTCGAGACTTTGGGATTTGCGATTTTGTGAATCCGCCGTGACCAAACTCTTGGTCCTTCAACCTCCTAGTATCCGAAACCCCGATGGGTTCGGATCTCTACCACGTGTCCTTTGAAATCAACGGTCCCGATGCTTTCACTGTTTCACATACCGGGAGTTTGAAACTCTCGGTACCAAGGCCACAACCTCCTTTACGTTCCGAACTCTGAATATCCGAAATACCGAAATCCGATGGTTCCTCTCTTGTATCAGGATTTTGCAAACCACGAGTTTGTGATGCAATGACTCCACGATTCTAGTCCTTCAACCTTCCGGTATCTGAAACCCCGATGGGTTCGAATCTCTGCTACGTGTCCTATGAAATGGACAGTCCTGATCTTTTTGGGACTTTGACAAGTCCTCACCTTTGCGTATGCAAGGGTTAAACCTCGTGTAGCTTCTCTGGGATTCGATGGCTATTGGCTATCCACATAAGATCTGACGCTAGCTGTAGCTCCTCCCCGAGCTCACACTTTCTTCCTTTTTCCTTGGAAGATTTCAAAGTCTCAAAGGCCTCGACCTTTGCTTCCTCTACGAGCCCTGATGGTTTTGGGCCTCACTTGTGTTCTGAAAATGCTATCCCTCCTGAGCTTAACAGGCTTCGTCCTCCAAGGGACTCAAAAGGATTAGGAAGTTTTACATGCATACGTGAAACTGTGTCCACGATCGACGAACGCATAGTTCGTGACTCATTCTTATGCTACCATAAGACACAAGTATTTTACTGGTATAAAACCTATCCTAACCATATGATTTCTTACTGGCCTAATTATACAGTCAAACATAAATAAGGGGGGATACAGTATATCCATTAAGAAATATGCCTGATTCCTACAACGTATCCAGTATAGCCGATTCATACACAGTTACAGATAATTTACAGGGTGCCGCCAACCAACTGACTGTGGGTGTTCATCCTTCCACCCGACCATAGGCTTAGAGGCATTCATTCTTATCACTCTGGCCACCCCCGTGCCAATCCATGATATCACCAGGGAATTCTCATAGTTCTCGAGGGTTCTCTCTCTGTTTTTGCTTCTGTTCGGGTCCTGTTTTCTGCAACTAGGAGCTTTCTCACTTGGTTGTGGCCTCGATGAGGTTTCTTAGATGCTCTTTGGCATCAAGCTCGTGGCCTTTTGTTTTTGATTCACTGGAGAGATTCTGCTCTCGTCTGGTGTCTTCCCTCTCCCGTGTGTGTGTCCCTCTTACTTGGGAAGGTTTTGCCGACCTATCTGGTTCCTTCTGTTAGAAGGAAGCTTAGGTCTGCAAGTCCCTATGGTACTTCAGACTGACAACCCATGTTTCCATTCATGGGGTGGTTGGTGATTCAACCACCGGTCCTTTCTTCATTGACTGATTTTCTTTCCTTGGGATTCGAAGGAGGCTTGTCATCCTTATCAAGGGAGATTTGTTATTTGATACATGAACCCTCTCTTATAGTTTTCAGATTCTTCCTCTAGTGATATCATGGCTAGTACTTTCAAGGATTCACCCCCACAGTCAATTATTGGCAACTCAAACAATAATACATTTACATTTTCCTCATGCATTAGCATGGTAATTCCTATTCTATGATTAATTACAAATTGGGGGAAACAGGGTGTTACAATTCCATCCCCCTTAAAGGAACACCGTCCTCGGTGTTCTTTCTCAAAACACCTGTGATGCCTTTCTCATTCGGCCACTTCAGAAGTCTTGACCTTCATCCTCGGTCAGGTCCTCTTTCAGGATCTTAGTCTTCGTCACCTGCCTTCAATAATTCTTGGACAAAAAGCACATTAATCACAATTTTGTGCGAAAACATCTTATTGTTGTTCAAAATTCAAAAGGAAAATTTCATATTCTAGCATAGTACTTATCTGTGCAGTTTGTGGATTTGTATCCACATGGTAGTTTTGTTATCCATGCTCATCGCTTTCCTTGACGTACCCATTGGGTGCATGATTCCAATTCAATAGTTCACAAGAGATATCATGATTTCATCTTCCTTTCCAAGGTTTTTCCACACGGGAAACTACCCACTGTGTGCATGATCCCAATAGTTTACAAGAATTATTAAGGTCTCCTCTTCCTCGTGGTCACTCATCCCCCAGGCCCAGGTTCAGGCATCCCCTTCACTGTTATACAGTCCCTTGGGCGATCCATCTTTCCCTGCCAAGGTTTTCTCGCACAAGAAAATTTTAGAGACTCTATCGAGTCTTACAGTTGAGGCATCCCTCAGACTTGCTCTACCGAGGCGTCCCTCTGGCTTGTGTTACCTCAACATAATTTATTTCAGGCGATCATGACTTATCACGGGGTTCTCATGGCTTAGTAGTAGCCCTTTTCATCATATTCAGCTTTGACAACCTTCATCTGTTCCTTTCTGGACATGTCTTTTCTTCCCACCTGTACCACAGGTATATAAAATTCATGAGACATTATTATAAATTTTAACTTTCAAAATTGTATTGCAAATCTTACACCCACTGATTTTCCAATCTCGCGACTTGTTTTCATATTTGTTCCGCACAGGAACCAGATTCATAATTATGGGAATTTCCTCCCATAACAGTTTGGCTCAATAAGAAATTGGCCTTCCTTATGGGCTTACAATGCCGCCATATCCAAGACCCCTTTGCTTCCTACACTTTCCACTTCAATCGGCCAAACAACTTGTTAGCTTTTCCATGCATATACATTTTATTGCACCTTTACAACATTGTCACAACAATTTCAGAATTGTGCATACTTAAAAATTAAATTACTTTCTCAAAAAGGGAAATACCATCCCTTGCAGTTTGGCTCAGCAGGCAATCGGTCTTCCTTATGGACTTACAACACTGCCATATCCAAGACTCTTTGCTTCCTGCAATTCATTCTTTACACAACCAAACAATTGTTAGTTTCATCTCAACATACCAAACTTTTCAAAACGTAGTTCAACATTTAAAAAGGGTTTTAACAATTGTGCCAATATCCATGACCACATTCATACCCAATACATTCTTGCATTGTTTTTTGAGTTCGTCACACTTTATGACTGGTTCTTAGCCATGGGGTGTTGGAAGTTAACCAACCTTTTCCTCATATGGTTTATTCGTTTTCTTTCATTCTTACAGTAGGACCATACTGTCAGCTATAGGCCAATCACGATGCCAAATCAATACACACAAACTCAAAAATTTCACATGTATGCCTTTACGCATTCCTTGATTGTCAATGCATTCATGACATATCAATTCATGAATTCTTCCAATGGTTATAAACAATGTTTACTACTAGAGGTTCATACCTCCATTATTCAGGTTCTTCGTCTTGAGTCATACCTGACTTGGGTATCCAAGGCATACAATTGCCTTTCAAGTTTATGCATAACACTAAGACAATAAAATATTTCAGAAGGGGTTCTTACCAAATCCCTTCATATCTTGTGCCACACAAGCACAAATATCTTTATACTAGTTCTTGGCTGCTAGCACTCTCTCTCTGATATTATCCCATCAGTGGTGCTCTATGGGGACTTTTAAAGTCCCTTAAATAATCGTTCCACAAGAACCTTCTCATAGTCATCCTTTGATTGAGGTTGCTCATTGTTGGCAACTATCTTCCCCAATAGCTCTAATTCATTTCTATACACAACATGCATCATCAGATCCATAATTACATTAGTCGTAATATTAAACCGAATGCATGCATCATAATGTTCGAACTCATAAACATCATCAAATGTTTCCATAAGTGCAACATAAACAAATTTCGATTGTATCTTTGGCAATTCAATCCTTATTACTTAGGGTGACAAGACCTTTTCGTTCATCAATGTACTAGCTTTCTCATCCCATAGAAAACGTAATGCACAACAAGGAAAGAATTGAGGGCTCTCCCCTTATTCAAATTCTTTCTACATCGCCTGGGGCTTTTTATCCCAGTCGAGTTATCTCTAAGGTCTCACAACCTTTTCTTAATCATAGCTTCAACCAAGCCTTATCAGTTAAACATACTCATTTAATCATACTCATGGGGTTTGCTTGCCTCTTACCAACTATACCGGTTTCCACAACTGCTCTTTTTTTTTTTTTTTTTGAGCAGCCTTGGTTAGGCCTCACCCTAACCCTTTTGGGATACTGCAACATGCTTTAATAATAACTCTTTGCTCATAATGAATCATGAACATGTGCATCCTACACACTTCCATTCGGTTATCAGAATGGTCAATATTCAGTTGTTAGTCTTCTATTAATTACATGRTTCTTTCAAAATGTAATCCAGGATTCTTATATATGGACAGGCCTTGYAGCYCATTGTCCAACCTTCAACAATTATTAGGGTTGTGACTCTGTTCTTCTGACARAKTCCTTACAYAGTTCCTCCACCGGGAACTCMTTCGGYATGCAACTYCCTTGTTGCATATCCATCACTATYTGTGATGGCCTCAAGCTCGAATTAGCTTCAACTTGTTAATAAGCATTCTTTAAGGGACATAGACATACCTTTCTGGTATGTATTCTAGATTATGCATCATCACATGTTCTAGGTTTTTTCTAACTTACATCCACGATGTACTTAGCTATACTCATAATCGTAAGCCTGTGTGCAGTTACCATAGGTATATTTTACAACCCACCTGCATCTTTACTGTTAAGATCAGTCAATTCAAATTCATTCACAATCCTTCTCATGTGATTCTCAAAGGCGTAATCATTTGTCTCTTATTATGAGAAGAGAGAATCTTTGCTCATTTACCCTTTCATCTAATTATATTGGTACTTACTGAGGAAATGGAACACATTCCCCTCCGGCTATTATTTGGAATAGAACTTTCATGACTCCCTATAATGGAGTCATCTATGCCTCCATAGTATTCATTTAACCTGGACAAGAGCAATACTTGCTTCACGTTTCACTCATCAGGGCAATCATATTGGGCCTCTAATATACTTATACTCTTACATCATACATGTGTATTACTTGCACGTTTAATATCATTCATACCTTATCGGTATTAATATCAGGATTCTTATTATGAAGCTTCATAATGCATTAAACTCATGCACTCAAGTACAATTGAACATAGCTAAGTATTCATCATGCTAGTTCATGCCTTCTCCTCACGCGACCACCGGCGGTGACCACGATCCGAACAAAAAGGCGCTTCGCATTTCGCGATTTCGAGATTCCTGTTGCAAGGAACTCTGGTTCCTCGATCCTTGAAATCTAAAAACCCGAAAGACCGAAGCTAAGGTTTTCTCGGCTCTTTTATTCACATGACCCTTTGCTTGGAACCTGGGGTCAACTCCTAGACACGCGTCAGGATCCCGTGTTTCGGCGAATCCATGGACAACGCTCCACCGTTTCCCAATAGCTGAAATCTCGAAGCTCTATATCAATGACTCTCATTGATTCCAATCTAACGGATACTATTCCTCCTGAGCTTGGGAGTGATGAGAGGTTATCAGCCTTATCTTCTCTGCTGATCAACTAGATCTAACGGTTCACGGTTTTTCGGTATTCCTTCCTCCGAGAATTCCACCCTCCGTTCAGACTCTCGATACCCGAAATGTTAAAATTTCAGATCAGATCAACGGTCACCAATGGATTTCCAACCAATGGTTGTGACTATGTTGCGATTTCATGTTTCGCGACTTCTGTTGTGAAGAACCTCGAATCCTTCGATCCCCGAAATTGTGAAATTTCAGAGTTCCTTTTTCTGATGGTCCCTATTCTTCCATGATCTGACATCTCAGATATTGTCGGGGTTTCGCGTACCAGGATTTTGCGATTTCGCGTGTCGCAAAGTCGAAGACCTTTCACCTCCATTCTCCCGATCCCTGAAATTGCAAAATTCTCTCTGGACGATCAATGGTCCAGATCACTCCTTGATCAACGACTATGATCTTTTTGTGAATTTCTCATTGCTTCTTCCAAGCCCTTTTGTTTTGTGAAATTTCGGTATCTCCTCACAACTAACCAGTGCGCTACTCCTCTGAGATCGAAAAACTCGAAACATTTTGGTTCTTTCTGAATGGATCTTGACTCTCGATCCTATCCAGTCTTCAAAATTATTTTCTAAAGGATTTCTCCCACTCAATCCTCCATACTTGTTCTTTCTTCGAACTTTAGTTTTTTGTGCTTCACCTTTGAATGCTTCAACTCTTCAAAACTTAGAAAATTTTTCTAAGTGTTTCCTCTCAAGATTTAAAACCACTACTCCTCCTGGTATACTCTGCGCTCAACCTCTGGATTTTTCAAACTTTAACACAAGCTGGATTCTATACGCATGTTCGGCATACCAAATTTCCCTGCTATCTCTTCTGAGCTTTAAAGTTACTTACAAGACTAATCTCTTAGTCATAACTCATACGGGCGTTACCCTTTCTTTATGGGAACAACCAACAAGGGTCACTCTTGGGAATTAGCAACAGTCCCAAAGGACTCCTCTTAATCTTGCTTAAACAGATTATCCTTGTTGTCGATTCTAACCATTATAGGTCAGGTAATCTGACCCTACATATTTTCATCAGTAATCTCAATCATGAGGATTTATATGCTCAGGGTTTAGTATTTTAATAATGCAGTAATTATAACTTTATAAGGATCCTACCAGTCCTTACCATATTTCCCAAATCATGAAGGAGTTCTTCATTTGGATCTTAATTCTTACCTAACCAACCATCTCAATTGCAAGAGACTCTACTTGCTTTAGTAGGTAGCCATCATCACACTATAACAAAACAACTCAGTTCATGTCACTTGTCTGGCTCGTGCAACTTCATAGCACAATTCATTCCACCTCTATTATTCACATTCAGGTCTTATTAGTAATACTGATCAATGCATTCCTACTCCTATAAGAGTAGTTACCATTTTAACAGAGGGGTTAAAGAAATTCCCAATTTACAGTTTCATTCTACCATCCTTCTTCTTAAAGATAAAATGCAGATAACGCTGTCTCTTTACGCGGCTCGTAAATGAGCCCAAGAAGGCCAAGTGTTATAACCATGCTATGATACCAATTTGTCACACACCCACTATGGCATAATCAAATTTTCTCCCTTCTTCATGGGATAGAATCCCCGAAATCCTACGGGGGTCTGACGCAGGCTAGTTCCTCTCTTGTCCACCTCCATGTAATCATTGGTTATGGCCACATGCTAACCAAACTAGGCATCTGCAAACAACGAAATGCTGAAGTTCTGAAATCTTGAGACCGCAGCCCCACTCCAATAATATGTCGCGTTTCGCGACTTTGGGAGTTTCAACGCAAAGCGTCCCGGTTCCTTGTCCTCAGAACTTCTGAAATCCCGAACCCCGGTATACCGAAACCTTTCCCTATTCCGTGACTCGGTACTACTCCTCCAAACGCTTTCAGGATTTTGTGTTTTGGGACTTCACAAATCCCGTTGCTCCAATTCCTTGTCCTCTCGTACTCCCGGTATCCGAAGTACCGAAGTGCTGAATCCCAAAATTCCGGTCCTCCTTCTCCTGAGCGAGATCAACGGCTCAAAGCCTCTCTTGATCCAATGGCTAATATCCTTTTGGGGTTTTATGGGTCAAGAGTTCAGAACTCTTACCTCTTGTTTTATCGGTAACCGAATTACTAAAATCTACTTTCGGGGATTTCCACGAAACCTCAACCGCGAGCACTTCTCGAGACTTCGGGATTTGCGATTTTGTGAATCCGCTGCGACCAAACTCTTGGTCCTTCAACCTCCTGGTATCCAAAACCCTGATGGGTTCGGATCTCTGCCACGTGTCCTCTGAAATCGATGGTCCCGATGCTTTTTCTATTTCACGTACCGAGAGTTTGAAACTCTTGGTACCAAGACCACAACCTCCTTTACATCCCGAACTCCGAATAGCCGAAATACCGAAATCCGATGGTTCCTCTCCTGTATCACGATTTTGTGAACCGGGAGTTTGTGATGCAGCGACTCCACGATTCTAGTCCTTCAACCTTCTGGTATCCAAAACCCCGATGGGTTCGGATCTCTACCACATGTCCTATGAAATGGATGATCTTGATCTTTTCAGGACTTTGACGAGTCCTCACCTTTGCTTATGCGAGGGTTAAACCTCGTGCAACTTCTCTGGGATCCGATGGCTATTGGCTATCCACGCGAGATCTGATGGTAGCTGTAGCTCCTCCCTCATCTCACACTTTCTTCCTTTTTCCTTGGAAGATTTCAAAGTCTCAAAGGCCTCGGCCTTTGCTTCCTCTGCGAGCCCTGATGATTTTGGGGCTCGCTTGCATTCTGAAAACACTATCCCTCCTGAGCTTAACAGGCTTCGTCCTCCAAAGGACTCAAAAGGAATAGGAAGTTTTACATGCGTACATGAAACTGTGTCCATGGTCGACGAACGCATAGTTCATGACTTGGGCTTATGCCACCATAAGACACAATTATTTTACGGGTATAAAACCTATCCTAACCATATGCTTTCTTACTGGCCTAATTATACAATCAAACAAAAATAAGGGGGGATACAGTATATCCATTAAGAAATATGCCCGATTCCTGCAACATATCCAGTATAGCCGATTCATACACATTTACAGATAATTTACATAGGGTAAGAAATCACTTATCTATTACAGGTTTCCACCAACCAACTGACTGTGGGTGTTTGTCCTTCCACCCGACCATAGGCTCAGAGGAATTCATTCTTATCACTCTGGCCACCCCCATGCCAAGCCATGATATCACCAGGGAATTCTCACAGTTCTCGAGGGTTCTCTCTCTGTTTCAACTTCTGTTCGGGTCCTGTTTTCTGCAACTCGGAGCTTTCTCACTTGGTTGTGGCCTTGGTGGGGTTTCTCAGATGCTCTTCAACATCAAGATCATGACCTTCTGTTTTTGATTCACTGAAGAGCTTCGTGCCTCTCCCTTGTGATCTTCCACCCTCGTCTGGTGTCTGCCCTCTCCCGTGTGTGTGTCCCTCTTACTTGGGAAGGTTTTGCTGACCTATCCAGTTCCTTCTGTCAGAAGGAAGCTCAGGTCTGCAAGTCCCTGTGGCACTTCTGACGAACAACCCATGTTTCCATTCATGGGGTGGTTGGTGATTCAACCACCGGTCCTTTCTTCATTGACTGATTTTCTTTCCTTGGGATTGGAAGGAGGCCTGTCATCCTTATCAAGGGAGATTTGTTATTTGATACATGAACCCTCTCTTATAGTTTTCACATTCTTCCTCTAGTGATATCATGGCCAGTACTTTCAAGGCTTCACCCCCACAGTCAATTATTGGCAACTCAAATAATAATACATTTACATTTTTCTCATGCATTAGCATGGTAATTCCTATTCTATGATTAATTACAAATTGGGGGAAACAGGGTGTTACACTTCCATACTGTCAGATTCGCCTCTGGAGCCACCTGGAAGATGCCTTCTCTTGAGGAATTTATCGAATCCTTGACATAAGAGCAAACCAAGCTCATCAACATGGGTGCAATCAAAGGCCCAAGGGCGCATGCACTCACTGTGCATGATGGCAGCCACAAATATCAGAAATCTAAAGATAAAGATAAGTGAAAAGGTCATGCACATACGAAGAAGGAAGGGTACACAAAACCCTTCACCGATGCCTCCGGATCCAAAGGAGAAAAGGGAAGAAAAGGAGAGAAATGAACATACTGTCACAAAGGATTCCATTTGGAATTTGCATGCATGCAAAAAAAAATAGATCTGATGTCTCAAATACTTTAGAAAAACAACCTTGGAGATCGCATCCTCGAGGGTGCAAATAAGAAGAAGCCAGAAGATCCGAATTCCAAGAAAGGCAATTCTAGCCATCCCTTGATTTCCATCAATTCCTCTCCCAATGCTTGGATCATAGATTCAGGAGCATCACATCACATGGATGACTCAGAAGTAGTCTATTCTTCATTGGATGCATGCAAAGGTCCTCCTATTCTGATGGGGGACAACTCTTTTGTCGAATTCACTAGAAAAGGAAAGATTGAACTCACCAACATAATCTTTGAGAATGTGTTGCATGTTCCCAAGCTTTCTGTCAACCTTCTCTCTATGTATGAGATCCACAATCTTTTCCATGAGGTAGGGATTCTGTTGCAGCTCACAGTTCCCTATACTCCACAACAAACGAAGTTGCTGAGCGGAAAAAAATATCTCTAAAGGAGATGGCATCTTGCATGTTGCATGCAAAGCCACTACCACAGAGACTATGGGCCGAAGCACTTAACTGTGCAACATACATCCAAAACAGATCTCCCCATAGATATGTCAAGGATAATACCCCCTACGAGGCTTGGAGAAGCCTCAAACTGAAAGTGACCCACTTTCGCATTTTTGGTTCTCGTGCATGGGCCCAAATTCCCTCTGAAAAAAGGAAGGCACTTGATCCACATAGCACTGAGTGCATTTTGGTTGGATGCCCTGACAGTGTGAAGGGATATCGGCTTATTGATCTTTCCTTGGATTGACTCATCATTGAGCATAGTGTCTAATTCAAGGAAAGTGTCTCGCATGCACCTCAGCAGCCGCATGCAGACACCTTCATTCTTCCACCTGCCCAAGATGATGAGCATGCACATGCCGACTCTTCTACAGATGAGAGTTCTGATTCAGAGGACTCAGAGGATTCAGATTCAGATTTAGAGTCAGTATAGTCAGATGCAGAGTCAGAGCATCCAGATGCAATTGTTATAACCCTAAATTTCACCAGACAAGTTTACCTTGCATCAGGCTATCTCATTTGACTTCTTTTCCAAGCCACTACTGAACAACCTCTTAAAAAACAATCTTTTTTAGGGCATACACACCCTGCTCCACTACTGCATGCATGTATATGCTGTCTATCCCAATACAACCCGTGTATACGTAAAAAAACATGAAAAATGGAAATTTGTATACGTAACATTCAGTTTTGGGTAAGTTAACTAAACCGATTGACCACCCATATCTGGTCACTCGACAAAATACCTATATCTTCCTAGATTACAAAAGAAGGGTTAGGGGTCCCATTTGGAGAGGAGAAAAATAAGAGTAAAGAAACTCTACCTGATTTTGCATTCCCCATGCCTCAACCTTTTGCAACTATTGTGTGAAGAGAAGCATATACAAGAGCAGTTGGAGCACAGTTGAAGAGGGGCCCAAGACCAAATTGGAGGAGCAGTGGCCAATCTCACTTTATGTAAGGTATTCTTGTGAGATCAATAAAATAAGTACTTTTCCCGTCCCACCATATGAGGTTTTCATTGTTTAATATTGATTATATGTCGATTAAATCTCTAACCCATTAGTTTATAGATCAAATGCATATGGAGTTCTTTGTTTGTCTTTTGTGAATGCAGGTCAACATTGGGAGGAGAGTTGCAGTCAAAGAGCGACCAAGCGTCAAAGGGATCAACATCAAACATGAAAACTAAGGTATGACAACTTGATTTTTTAACCTTGTATTTGCATACAAATAATGGGGTTTAGGCTTGGGATGATGGTAAGAAGTAGGAAGATTTAGGTCATTTATGCATGCATGATAAAACCCTTATTGCTAGTCCGTAGGAGGGATTTCCCACCCACAATAGAATTGGTGACTGTACTGGAGACTCTCTAGGGTTTTCTGGGGATACTTGTTGGGTATTTTAGAATTGGTTTTATTACCTTTTTTTCTGAGTTTTGCAAGAATCTGAGCCTGTAGGGATTTTGGTTTTCTATACCAGTACTCCCCACATGATTGCTTGACTGTTTGATTTTCGTTTCGAAAATTATAGGTATACGTAGCTTGCAGAAGCCTTGCCCGTGTATACACGTGCCCTACCTTTAGACAACCCACGTATATCAGCTAGGCTACTGAAGTGTTAGTTGCGTGCTTAAGTCTAAGATTCTTTAGGAGAGGCAGTCATCCTCTTTCCCTGTCAGAAGCGATCCTTCTCAAGGGGTTTCCTGGATTTGGTCATTGTCTCTGTGTTGCAGTCTATAGCCTAGGAACAACCTCAAATTAGGTTTGTTTTATCAAAGTTTCTTTGCAATTTTTTTTTGCGAAGTAATTTTTCTCTGTCTCCAAGGACTTTGGTCTCCAATACCAGTGCTCTCTGCCTGTGTTGGACTGTGTTTTTATTTATTTATTTTTTTCTTAGCATTTACAGAGCTATACGCGCCCTGAACTAGCTCTGCACGCGTGCATACGTGCTCTGACCTTATATAGCATGTGTATGTACGCTTGTTGCTGAGGTGATGGTCATGTGTCTGTGTGTTGGGGAGATCTTTTGACAGAGACAAGAAATAATCCTCTTACCTGTCAAAAGTCAGTGTTGTCAGGGGTCTTTTGGGTCTCTTCCCTGGTATTTGTGATCACAATCTTTGGCTTAGGTCTGACCATAGATTAGTTTTCTTTTCTTAAAAAGGATTTCTTGAGTTTTCTATAATTGAGTTTTAGACAAATCTGTGAGTCTTTTCCAATCAACCTTCTTGGGTTTGGTTAGTGACTCCCTGTGATCTGCAATAGAGCTAGAAGTTATTTTGGTTTCTGTTTTGTCTTCACTTTATTTCTTTGTTTGATTGAATAGTTGGTTGTTTGCATTAATAATCAAGGAAAAGTTTTTCTTTCATAAGTTCTTGGATGTTTTCTTAGGATAATAAGTAGCTCGTAGTCGAGAGAAGTCCTTTGTTGAGTTTGTTGTTCAAAGATTTTAGAAATAATAGTTTGAAAAGTTGGTTAGAGAATTTAAAAGTGCAAATTTGAATTTTTTCAGAAGAAGTTACTTTGTTTCCAGTTTTCTATTTATTTTCTCTTTTCATCTCTCAAAACATCACTAGTTTCACTTTCATAACCTTTGACTTAAGACAAGCCACAAAAAATTAACGATTAATTAAAATCAACTAGACGTTATGTTTTGTAGAGTCCATCAACTAGTCTAGGCTAGAGCCTTGATTTAGGTTGGAGAGGAAACTCTTCAAGGCTGCAAAACAAACATAAGAGTCTGTGCTAGGGAGTGTTAAAAGTCCAGTATCGTGAAAGTTATTCGGGACCCCCCTCTAACACAGGGGCTAAACACGAGGTCATGTGAGGAAAGGCAGGGAATATAACCCGTCCAAAGCTCGACCAAGCGTAGTGGGGAACACATATAGAGGGCTTGTCTTAGGATTCCGTCGATTGCATTTGCCACAGAGCTTCATGGGTCTCGAATCCATTCGAGGTCCTCAGTTGTCTTCCAAAACACTTTCTTTCGATACCCTTGACAAGTTTTGGGCTTGATACCCTGCTCATTGTGTTCCACCCGACTGTCGACTGTACTTGCCTGGTGACTGTTCGCGCGTTGGAAACCTAGTTTCCTATCTTTATAGTGACTTACACAGGTGACTGCGGGGGTATACCACTGTACCTATGACATACATCAGGCCACACTTTGTAGAGTATACCCAAAGGGTGCTTCTGTTTTCGAGTTGCACTTGCACCGGTAAGTTGCTCTAGTGTTGGTTGTTGTAACTATTCTTCCAACTAGCTAGTGACTGCTTGTTTTATCTTATAGGGAATTTTTCTAGTGTGTGCTGGTTCTTGAACGAGTAGAAAGACCTAGCGTTTCATTGATATTCTCACACAGTGGAGGATCAAGAGATCCATTGGTCACGAAGGCTTCTTGGCTTGCCACCAGTTACATTGGAGCCACCCCTGCCACCACTAAGGCGAAAACTAGACCAACAAGGGTCATTTGAGGCGACCGGGTCACAGGAAACTGTGCTTGACCAACCTCCGAGAGAAGAAATTTTGGTGCTTTTAATCGTACCAATTTATCCTTACAAGCACCAGACAGTGTCACAGGTAGCAATGGAAACAAATGCTGTCACTTCTTCCTGGAATCCTCATATTCCCACTATGGTTGTCACCACTGGGGGTATTCTACCTCCTAACCCACCATTGCCGGTCCAGACCACTATGGTCTTGACCACCTCTACCTCGAGCAATGGTCCAAGTCCATCAATGGAAGTGGCCACTGCTCCTTTCACCCAGAGTGCGATGGGCCCTCTATTTTCATATGGGATGCCTAGCTCAGGTATAAGTCCTGTAATTTCTTTCTCCACTCTACAAAATTTAGGTCTGGGGGCAGGGAGTTCTAACACTCCTCTGCAAGGATCCATGGGGGGAACTTCCACTTCCTATAATGCTTTCCCTTATGGGGGAGGTTGTATACCTCCTTCATCCGCTTCGCTTGGCGGTGCTCACCAACATTCTGCCGGGCTGAACACACACAATAGTTCGTTTGGAGTAGGGAGTAAAGGACTACCTTCTCATAGCATGCCGGTAGGTTCAACACCATTTTCTTTGTTCAGAGCATTTGGTAACAACTCTTTCTCATCGACTGCTTTCTCGACTAGGGGAAACCCTGGTTATGGATAACCAAATCCTATGCAGGGTACTATTCCTGCATAGGGGGCAAACCCAAGAATTCCTTCCGCATAAGGACCATGGAACTCATGGCAGGGATCAATTCCCTCGTCAGGGATGCTGATCAGGGGCAACCCCTTTCACAACCAGTGGAACCCCGGGTAAGGCGCAGGACCTGTGCCCATGGGATCAACATGGGGCAACCCTTCCCAAAGTCTTTCAAATGCACTGCATGCCCAACCGTCTACGTCCTATTACGAGAATCAACTGATGATGTCTCCACAAATGCATAATCCATATGCTAGTCATGGCCATGGTTTTTACCAGAACCCTGGTCAACAACCCAACTTTTCCTGACAATCTGGTGCCATTCAAACTCCAGGCCCCTTTTTCCCTGGTCACAACCAACAACCAAAACTACCATTCCTGGAAACTCTGCATTTGCCAGACTTGACAAGGTTGTTGAATGATCCCATCTGTCACGATCTGCGTTAGCCTCCTATGCCAACCAAGTTTCCTTCGAACATACCAAAGTTCGAAGCCAAGCCTAACGAAGATCCAGGAGATCATGTGACTACTTTTCACCTTTGGTGCTCATCCAACTCATTTAAAGATGACTATGTCTAGTTGCCTTTGTTTCAACGCACTCTCATTAGGAGTGCCGCGAAATGGTACATTGAGATAGACCACTCATGATACTCTTCCTTTAGATAATTGGCTATGGATTTCTTAAACCATTTTCAATTACCTATGAGATACAATGCCGACACTGAGTTGCTGGCCAACTTTGAGCAGACAAAAGTGGACCATATCTCAGATCACATCCGAGAATGGAGACGCTGAAAGAATTTGATAAAAGTGCCAGTCCCACCAGTATTCTTGATAGAGTGGTTCCTTAAGTCTTTGGTCCCTCATTTATCCAAATATGTTGCAATGTTGGGGGTCTTTTTAGAGGAAGATGCGATCATGAGAGCTCAACAACTAGATATGATTTACTCTCAATCTGGTTTACTTTATGAAATCTTACTAGATGCACCTCGGTCAATCCTTGACAAGATGAGACAAAGGGCTAGACCACATGTCGATGGTATTGTTGGTTCAACGCAAACAAAGCCCATTGATTAGTTGACAAAACAATTGCAGCAGTTGTCTATACAACACACAATGGCCAGCCAGATCACTGGTCCGACTGCTCCTCCTACCCAAGCGTCGAATGTACATAGTGTGCAATCGACAAACCCAAAGGCCACCCAGTAGCCTGATGGAAAGAAAAAACAATGAAAGAAGGGTAAGGGGGATAAGAAACCCACTAATAATGCTGGTGAGGGCAATACAGAAAAGAGGAAGTTGAATTGTCCATGCAACCTGTGCACGAAAGACCACCCGACTCACCAATGCCTCGGCTTGCGGAGGCCCAAAAATTATTATCTCATCAACAACCTGCTGTGTTAAAAAACCCATTTCAACATGGGAAAAATTTAACTCAAGCCTCTCCAAGCACGAAAGGGGGTAGTCAAGGACCCTCTTCGTCTTCGAGTAATCCTTCGTCTGCGAATGTGTATATGATGAATGCGTATAAATCAACTAGAGCACATGACTACGGAAAGCCAAGTACCTCTGAGAAAGATAAAGAAGCTGAAATCCCATCTCTTCCACTCTAGATCGAGAAGACGTTGGGCGAAAATATGACCCGCATCCCAAAAGGTGTGTTCAAGAAAGCTTCTCACAACCCAAACGCAAGGGCTGCCTGGAACTACTTTGTGGTGGAAGATTTGTCTCAAACCCCTTATGCGATGTCAGCTTTGGAAGTCCTCCAGCGTTGCCCTTCCCAGAGAAAGGCTCTGTTAGCTACCTTAGGATTTGCCGAGACTTGTAATTCGGGTACGATCATGCTCGATACAACCGACTTAAAGCCTCATCTCCCTTACCACGTAGCATTCTAGATAGTAGTGGCTTACACCACAAAAAAATTTACTCGGAACATTTTCCGCACGGTGGTTGATGAGGGCGCCTTGACATGCGTCATGTCATTGGTGTGTTGGAAAGCCATTAGCTAGACCGTTTTGTCTCCGTCACCTACTCTTCTGATCACTTTCGATGGTCATTCGTTCTCACCACATGTCATCATACCCTCTTTTCCCGTTCAGTTAGGAGGGAAGACCGTGTGTGTCGAGGTTGAAGTGGTCGATGTGTCTCTTGACTACAATCTCTTGTTAGGAAGGAGTTGGACCTATGCCATGCAAGTAATGGTAGCTACAGTTTTTTAGGTCTTATTTTTTCCACACAAGGACCAGATCGTGACCATCGATCAATTGTCTTTCTCCTGTCTTGACCCTGCATTCGGGGCATCCACGGTCCTAATGATTGGTAACCTTCAACCCGACATCGTCAACGTAGGGGTTGGGTTGTGCCCACCTTTTATGGGTACTTTTGATTATCCACCTCCTCAAAGCGATGTTAAGTTCATATCAAACCAGCCTAAGGTTGAGATTTTTCAAGTCTCGTCATTTCGTATGACTTATTTCAACGATCTGTGAATTCTTCCTTCCCCATCGACCACGATGGAAGGGACAAGGCACCATGGTATGGCCATGCCCTTGTCTGCGACAAAATTTCTGTACTCTATAGTCCAGAAAGCTTCCATCGACCTCGATTCGACTCCCGCACAAGAGTTAGATCTGATTCTAGAGCCTACTTGGGCTCAAGGTTCCCTTGCCGGTACTGATTCTTTGGACCTAGTCTTTCCCTCAAATGAAGTGATCATTGAAGCAATGCCTAGTCCAGACAAACCCTGGGAAGATCTCCATCACATATCGTATTTCTTCCTAGAGTTAGAAAGAATCAAAGCAGGGGAATTCACTTTGACTATGACTGGAGATAGGTCTTGTCCTATCAATCCCTTGGCTACACATGCAGTTTATGCCAAGGGTAATATGGAAACCATCGCTGACACTATACCAATTAATATCTCCAGAACCCCTGGTGTCATGGAGAATGTTTTCGTCGGAGCCGACTGTTGCCCCAAAGAGATTCGAATCTACACAAATCTATTTAAAGAATTCCGCGACATTTTTGCCTAGTCTTATGAGGAAATGCCAGGCATTGATCCAAAAGTAGTCGAACTTGAAATCAAGACTTATCCTGATGCCAAGCCAGTTCGAAAAAATCTTTGTCCAATTAATCTTAGGAAAGTAGCAGCTATTAAGGTTGAAGTAGAGAAACTTATTAAAGAAGGTTTTATTTACCTCGTCCATTTGACCCAATGGGTGTCAAATCCCGTGCCGATCGACACAAAATAGGGTATGATTCGCATATGTATGTACTTCCATGATTTGAACAAAGCCTATCCAAAGGATAATTATCCCACACCAATTATTGACTAGATAGTCGATGAATGCGCAGGTTGCGAGGCCTTTTATTTCATGGATGGTTTCTCGGGCTACAATCAGATATAGATCAAACCCGAAGACCAACACAAAACCACTTTCATTTGTCCTTGGGGTACATTCGCCTATCGCAAGACGCCTTTTGGTCTAAAAAATGTTGGAGCTACCTTTCAGCGGGCCATGTCTTTTTATTTCCACGATCTCAAACATATAGTCGAAGCCTACTTAGATGATTTAGCATCACGATCCTGTAAGAGAACTGATCAGCCCACACACCTCCGACTTATCTTTGAGCGATGTCGCTACTTCTGGATTCGCTTGAATCCAAACAAATGTAGTTTTTGCGTAATGTCGGGCTGTCTTCTAGGTTTCATAGTCTCAACAACAAGGATCATGGTCGATCCTCTCAAGGTGGAGGCAATACTTTAGTTGCCTCCCCCTCGTACAATCCTTCAGCTTCAAAATTTACAGGGAAAAGCGAACTTTTTGAGGCGTTTCATCGCAAACTATGCTGAGATCACAAAGGGATTTATGCGTTTACTAAAGAAAGATGTTTCTTTTCATTGGGATGAAGCTGCTCAATGCTCATTTGATGCGTTGAAACGTGCCCTCATGACTGCCCCTCTGCTTCGGCCACCCAATTATAATAAAGATTTCTTATTGTACTTGGCTGCGGTAGAGTCGACCATCGGTATGGTCTTAGTTCAGGAGGATGACTTGCTCTTAGAATATGTGATTTATTACCTGAGCCGAGGCCTGGTTGGACCGGAACTCAATTATTCCCATATTGAAAAACTGGCGTTGGTAGAAGTTCATGCTGTTCAACGGTTCCGTCATTATATTTTGTTTTGCAAGACCACCGTCATTGCCATTATGAATCCATTTCAATACGTATTAACATGACGGGTCATTGGCGGAAATATCAGTATATGGATGGTTTTCCTCCAGGAATTTGACTTAGATTTTGTTTCGGCAAAATCCAAAAAGTCACTGGTCTTTGTGAAACTCACCTCGGAACTTCCGATCGAGTGAGGTGATGTTATGCCCGAAGAGTCGCCTATTAAAGGAGACATGTTTTTGATCACATATTCGGATCCCTGGTATGGCGATATACTTGTCTATCTCCAGACTTTGAAGTGCCCTGCCTCTGCTTCTCGAGATGAGTGTCGCCGTATACTCCATCAGGCTAAGAACTATCTCATACTTGAAGACACTTTGTATCGTCATGGTATAGATTGCATCCTTCGCCAATGCCTCACTCATGCATAAGCAGTTATCATGCTTAACGATTGCCATACTGGAGCATGTGGCGGTCATTTGTTTGGTTTGGAAACAACCCAAAATATTTTACGAGCCGATTACTTCTGGTCGACATTAATCAAATATTGTATTGAATCGGTCAAGAAATGCCACCTGTGTCAAATCTTCTCTCGGAAGATGAGGGCACACCCCACTCACATGTTTCCCATCATCACAGTTGGTCCCTTCACCAAGTGAGGGATTGATTACACTACATGCAACCCTCCTTCAACAAGGGGGCACCATTATATCATCGTAGCCGTAGACTACTTCACGAAGTGGGTCGAAGCTATGCCAACGTTTAAAGATGATGGAGAGACTGCAACTCTCTTTTTGTTCAACCAGATAATAGCAAGGTTCGACGTCTCGAGAGAGATTGTCACTTACCATGGCAGTCACTTTCAGAACCAAATGATGACTGAGTTAACGTCAAATCTTGGGTTGAGGCAAGATCATTCATCACCCTACTACCCCCAAGTGAATGGTCAGGTGGAAGCTGTAAATAAATCTCTTAAGACCATCCTACAATGAACGATCAATTCGGCCAAGTCAAATTGGCATTTGATGTTATATTCGGCATTGTGGGCCTACCAAACATCTGTTAAGATTGCAACCGGTTTCTCACATTTTCAACTCATTTATGGGCTAGAAGCAGTCTTGCCTATCGAGTGTCAGATCCTGTCTCTAAATTTGGCAGTACAATTATTACCAGACACTTCACCGCTTGAAGAGCATTTATTGTACCTCGATCAACTCAGTGACCAACGTCATGATGTGGCCTTGGCCAATGAGGCTCACAAACAAAAAGTTAAGTGTCAATATGATCGGTCCGTTCGTCCTCAGATTTTCTCTGAATGCGACCTTGTCCTAGTGTAAGATCAAGACAAGGACCCCCTGGGGGTAGGCAAGTTTAAACCCATGTGGTTCAGACCTTTCATCATAAAAGAGGTTCTAAAAAAAGGCGCTTATCATCTGGTAGACTTTGAGGGAAATGCTTTGGCGGAGCCTAGAAATGGGCTCTACCTCAAGAAGTATTACTCATAGGTAGGTCACCTTGGGTAACTTTTTGTAACATATGTATAGTTCGTATACATTTGCGTTTTGTTAGTTTTTGTCTTTTGGTTTTTTGGACGTGCCATTTTTAATGTCATATTTTTCACTGTGGCAGATGTCAAGTGAATCAGAGGTGTTTGTTGGGTTTGCAGACGATGCTAGCCGACACACTCGGAGGCTTTCTTTTGCAGCTTGGGTGATTTTCACACCCTAGGGCCAACTGATATCTTCAGGAGGTATCTGTTTAGGTGACACCACAAACAATGTTGCCGAATACAGTGCAGTTCTAGAATTGCTGCGTGATGCTTTGTCACATGGTATTTCTTACCTCCGGGTATATTTAGATGCTCAACTGGTTGTGTCTCAGTTAAATGGAGTTTACCGCATTTACGATCCTACTCTACACCAACGATTCCTTAGGGTACATCTCTTAGAATGAAGCTTTGATTACATTACGTATATCCATGTTCCTAGGAGACCGAATCAAGTTACAGATGCTCTAGCTGATCAAGTATTAGATTGGCATATTGCACACATATGAGAAAAATACACACACGCACATGTAAATACATTTGTAAAGTAGATGTAATCCATAAGACATAAAAAAGACATAAAAATACATTAAAATTCATATATGATATCGAAAATGTCAAAGTACATGGGTGGGCGCAAGCGCCTCAAAAATACATCCAATGAAGAGTCACGGGGCTTATGCCTTCAAAAAATATACAAAGGTGCCCTTGGCACATAGATAGTCTAGCATAACTAAGGACGAGGCCTGTTGACCTTGTTATAATGAACAATGGCATTTGCCAAACTTCGGAAAAGCTGGACCCAAGTCCGTGGCACCCCAACTACATGAGGCTGCATAGATGGCTGTAGATCCTCAATCTCTGCCATGGGTACTGTGCAAACAACAGAGGAAAGGTTCCACTCTACTCATCTCAAGACTCTCTTATCCTCCCCTGCTGGAGGTCCCCTTGCTTCTACTGGTCCGCCTGCTGCGGTTGTTGCGGCCTCTGGTCGAGGACGTCGTATGGTCCTCGAAAACTCCACTGGATGCACTGGTCCCACATTTGCATGTAACAAACACATATCTGTCAGATACTCTGATATACAAATAAAATAAAATGATATATATATATATATATATAAAACAACATAAAAATTAAATAATTTTGAAAAACAAGCTTACCTAACTCTCCTCGTACCACTCTGGGAGGTATGGGCATGTCTGGGTCTCTAGAGAAGTCAATCCCAGCATAGGGGTAGTCCTCTATGGCTGAAATCTATCACGTCCACCAAGAAAATTTTTTATCGTCGAAGGCCTCGATAGTTCTTCCTCCCCCCTGTTGCAGAAACAACGCTGCCCATCAGTTTACTGTAGGAGAGAAGGATACGTGCGCTCACACTTTCTCTCGTGGACTCAGGCTAGGCACTCTCTCGAAAAAGAATGCACATAGAATAGTACCAAAACCAAAGTTTCTGTGCCTCCGCATACAACACTCTGTCAACTGCTTTTTCATGTAGTCTAGTAATGTGGTACTCTAGTCAAAAATTTGTGCATTTAAGCACTGCATCGCACAATTCATGTGCACACAGGAAGCCTGGTGTAGAGCCACGGATCCAGTGATCCACCCAATAGGTAACACTATCGCTTTCATCGATAAACTGTTGATCTTATGTATTGGTACCTGGGTGCCCACTTTATCTGTGTCAGCATCACAATGCAGTCCAATTAACTCCTCTATGTTGTGAGGCCTTGTGGGGAAAGTACGGAAGTTGACTGGTTCCCCTCTCCTCAAGAGACCGGTCAAAAAGTAGATATCTTCAGTCGTTGGAGTCAACGACTGTCCCTCAATCATGAATGCCTCTGCATCTGGGTGCCAGTAATCAATCAAGGCATTCATAAACCTCGACTGTGCCCGTATAAATGACGATTGGAAGAATTTAAATAAGCCACATTGCGATAATACAACTACAACATCAGGGTCATCTGAGACCACCGAATCAAATTCCTCATGTTATCTTTCCCTCCAGTGAACATACATCCTGCACATTACAAGTTCAGGAGGGATTAGCCCTTGCATTTTTTAATGTTTTCCTATGTTGGAGGGTATACGTGGGCTGTACTGTAGACAATCACGTATGATCATGTGCAGTATTTACTCTCCATGCGGGCATACGCTGGCTATCCTAAGACAACCTGCGTATACATAGAGAAGACCATTTTAAAGGTCGACGCCTCCCCCCAAAAACAAATGAAATGCTTAAATGAAGTATGGAAATGCAAGGGGGTTTAGTATGTACTTACTTGGTCCAAGCGGAATGTCGTTCCGTCCATCGAAGATCCCATAATCAACACTTTTGGCAAAGGGGTGTTTTTGGCTCCACAATCAATTCCTCAATTAACAATGGTGATAATGAGTTGCCAACTTCTATTTATAGACTTTTTGGAACCTTTTGTCATTTTTTCTAAAATGAAAATCATTTAGTCTGGTTCAGGAGTTTCTTGGGAATGGTTATGATAAGTGTTACTTTGGGTATTGGGAAACGTTTTGGAGGTTTGGGTCATTTTGAAGGTCCTTTGGTAAAAAAGTCATTTTCCAACTTGTTGCATCTAGGTTAGGATTCCACTTCCACTTTTTGTATCTAGTTGTCTTGGTCTCTTTGCCATAAGATCGATCCCATCGAGTTGCGGCACAAAACCATCATTGTTGCTTTAGAAGTGTCGTAATTTGGTGGTAGATCCTACCTTAACATGGATGTCCTAGGTAGATCCGGGTTGCATTTTGGTGTCCATGCCATCACTAATGAATATAGGCTCAGGAGTTCTTAGTAGTTTTTCCTGATTACGAGTTTGAGCCTCATTTGCATGATTCATTATCACTCTCGACCTCACCCTCTGGACTCCCAAAACATAACGGGTCTTCTTTTAAGCCCTTTTCAGACCCTCTAAACATGAAAAGATTGTCGAGTGATCTTGTTGTCCTTCATGCTCACTAAATTGAAATTTGAAGGCACGTTTGTCCGGCGGTAGTTTACCCATTTTTCAATCCGGATGGTCAACTGTATGAACAAAGGTATCCTCTAGAGGCTTTGGTTCTCTGGAAGAGTATTCTCAGGTATAATTTTAACCCTTTTTCGGGCATGAGGGACTAAAGTTACGAAAAAGGAACCCCCACGGAGTCCATAGTTAAGCTCTTTTCAGACTCCCTAAAATTGGAAAGATTGTCGAGTGACCTTGTTCCTTCACACTCGTTAAAATGGTCTAGAAGAATGTCCTATACGGAGTCCATAGTTAAGCTCTTTTCAGACTCCTTAAAAATGAAAAGATTGCTGAGTGATCATGTCTTTGTCACACTCATTAAAATGATTCTAAATAGACGTCTTTTTGGTGCTAGTTTACCCCTTTTTCAAACCAACTAAGACTACCTTTCGAAAAAGGTACCCCAACAAAGTCTCCTTTTATGTTTTTTCAGATTCTCTAAAAATGAAAAAAACGTCGAGCTTACCTTCTCTGGGCTCATTAAAATTACATCGAAGGATGTTATCATTGTGTCCTGTTAACCACATTTTCATTCCTGTGTCTTTGTCCTAATACCGGCTCCATGTTGCTCTCAACTGAACCATCTAAAGCATGCCTTATAACACAAGCCTTGTAGCACTCTGCCTTTGTGTCTTGACACCTTGACCCCTGGAGGGATTTTTCTGAGTATGTCTCCTTGTTTTGAACATCAGTCTGGTCCTTACACTTAGAACTAGTATGTTTGTGACACTCGTTCCTCCTTTGTAAAGTAGCATTCTTTTATTCTTTTTCCAAAATTATTGAAAAAGACAAAAAAATCAAATATACCCCAAAAAGAGGAAGGGAAAAGTATTTTCTTTTGTTGG
>ML823702.1:8722-19275 GCA_009831015.1 Picea engelmannii
TTTGGCGATATTTTTGTAAAAATATTCAAATTTCTAATTATTTTATATAGTTTTTATAAACATTTGGCTATTTTTAAGGTACAATCATTTTATCCTATAAAATTTGGGCGAATCATTTTTAAAATAGCGAATCTCATTTTTGGAAAACCCATGGAAAATTAGCCCATGAGCGAAATTTAGCCCCTAAAATAATTTATGTTGAATAGAGGATTTGTCTATCACCTCAATAGGCTTCTTAATGCCTTTACCCCTATCTTTCTCTTTCCTTGGAAAAAAATCCTTGGGTAAGAATTCTATTTCAACAACTTCCTTGAATGGTGATGATCTAGTAAAAGGCTTCTTGATTATGATCATAGGTGTTGGAGCAGGTGAAGGGAAATGAAACTTCCTTCCTCTCTTGGATGTGGTTTTGGTGGATGAAGGGACTTCTTCCAATTCAGGTGCAGGGGGAGGTGAAAAATCTCTTTGTAGAAAGTGAGGAACCTCTCTCCCTTCTTCTTCAATTTCCTTGAGGGATTATTTTTCTTGAGTAGTGGCTTTTCTTTTTCTCTTCCTGCTTGTTCCTGCTGGAGCAACACTAGTAGATGGCAAAGGGATCTGCATCCTAGACTGAGGAGTAGAGGTTATATCCAACTACATATGGGCAGAGAAAATGAATTTTTCCCAAGGCATGTTCCTCTTCTTCAATTCTTCCATCACTAACATCTTGATCAACCCAGAGTGAAATATACAATTGTCCACAGCCTTGGAATTGGCTTGGAATCTATCAGACATATTTCCCATGCTTCTCAAAAGATAAAAAGGGATATCCATTGCATATTTAACAATGAAATGTATAAAGAGTCTTATATGATACTGGTATAACATGTTAAACCTTACATCACATGTAAAGTATCTCTAGATGATCTTCAACATTTTATCAAAACCTTCAACTAGGTGGCTTCTAGGCACTCCCTTTGAAAAATTGTCTGTCTGATAGTCTGGATTAAGGAATTCCTTGGAGAAGGAATCATTTAGGATAATGGATTTAAACCACATCTCACCAATATTAGGAATCCCAGTGGTTGCTGCAATAGAGTCTTCGGATACCCCAAACTCAAGGTTTCCCACCTTAGTCTTAATGCCATCAAAATGTAATGCATATTGCCTTGCTAATTCAGGGTGTCCCCTCTACATGTTTTGGAAAAAAGAGAGGAAACCAACCCTTTGGAAAACCTCCCTGACCATTGGTTCAACATCAAATAGGTGCATGTCAGAGGGTTCAGTCCTAACCACACTCCCTCCCTTGTGAGAATTCTTCCTTTGAGGTATGTCCATGGATATAAACAGGGGATCAAAGGTTGTGATGTAGTGAGGGGTAAAAGAAAAAAACAGATGCAGATCAAATGAAAAATAAAAGTAACTAATGGTTGCTCTCTCTCAAGTATTTTCCTCCAACTCACCTTGAATTAACAATAGACAGGTTTGATGGTCTTTCTTTAAAATTGAGAGAAAGAAATTTTGAGTTAAGGCAGGGATGCACTGTTCAATTTTATATCACCACACCATGGTCATCAAATCTTTGGAAGGTTGGGGACTTATTCCAATCACTGCCAGCAGAGCTTAATATGAATGAATGAAGATACACTTAAAAGAAGAGGCTAATGCATGGTTCTTTGAATACAAAAGATAACACTGACCAATCCAAGTAAAAATTAGTGCATGAAACATGGGATGTGTAGTGTAGTTTTAATGAATTTATGAGGTGCAATATGCACACAAGGGCCAAGTGAATGAACGAGTACTCAAGCTTCAGAAGAAAAATGGATTGACCTCTAGAACAGGTGAAATTTAGGTGGCAAATGACTATGAAGTTTGTGGGAGAAAATCTATAGATGCAAATGGATGAGAGAGGAAGTACTCTGCAACGTCAGGCACTACCAAAATCTGAGGTAGTAGTGTCTCAAGAATTTTCCATGCAATTGAGAGGACTCATAGAATACCTAGAGATTGTGATTGGTAATGGAGGATGAAACAAGTTAGGAAAATACTACGTCCACCTCATCCTCCAATTTAGCTTTGACAGTTGATCCTGTAGAGAAGTCTATAGCTTTTCTGAACTAGTGATTTCAGCAGTGTCGAGCTTGAGAGAAAATTCAAATGCTTAAACCATTAGCAAGCTCATAAATGACCAAATCTTAAAATTCTCTTTTAATGAAAAGGGCATTAAAAACAAGGTCAATCATGACCTCATCTGATTATGATGAAATATGACAATGATCATACGACAAAGGTGCGCTACAAAAACACCTAGTGAGTTGGCATCACCTTTTTCAAAATTTGATTTGACCCCCTTTAACGGACATATGGACAACATGGAAAGGATAAAGAGTATGAGTGTATGGAGTTATGTGTAAAGTTATTTGGATCATGGGGTGGGTTATGTTTGATGTCAATTCAAGAGGTGAGTCAAAACCACAAACCATAGAATGAAACTAGGCTTAAACTCTATGTGTGGGCCAAAATTGAGCCAAAACCACAAGTCTTTATTTGTTCAAACTAACCTATTATCACTCCAGGAAACTCTTCTAGGTTGTAGCTCGAAGATGCCCAGTAACTTAACTATTTTCTCAATGTTGAATATATAACTGGATCAATATGGATAGCTAACTCATTGAATCTTACACTCAAGACAGTCTAGGTATATTCAACATTACAAGGCCTTCAAGAGCTATTATCAGATAGGTTGTGTATCAAATAGAACAAAATATAATCACATAAACTAGATCACACATATTTAAAACAATAGGTATGATGGGTCAAGAAACTAGTACAATAGCTTATGATCCTTTGCCAAATAATCAAATAGTGAGATGACAGTCACCTATGGATTATGTGAGGATAGACAGAGAATGGCATTCACTCATAAACATAGACAGATAAGAAAGAAGGAATCTGATAACATCAATGAAAGAAGCTTGCAAGTCTCATATATTAAAGAAAGTGTCTTGACACAAAATACAATAATCTAGTATCCAAAATCGAACCCATATTCCTCAAAAGTTTATGGCTTTATAGCCTTTACATGAGAAATCTAGATCCTAAAAAGTTGGATCAGATTTACTTGAAATAGTAAGTCAAAATCTAGTACAAAAAATAGGAAGAGATGCTAAAAACTAGGTCAATCTCCTCATCCTTGATGATCTTCATATCCTTCAAAACTTTGAAAAGTATAGAAAGCCTTCCAAGGCTGTTGAGTATCCATAGAAGATAAGATAAGTCAAATCTGCTATTTCTAGCAAAAACTATTTTTGTACCCACAAAATAGGTAGCTAATTCCACATTGCCACCTTGCTAAACACCTCAAATATCAAAACAAATCCTTAAATCTGATGTGTTTAATTATTATCCATCTTTTGAAACCATCCTCGAGGCATCTGATTAAGAAAACCTTGGATCTGGGCGAAAATACAACCTCACTTCCCTGTCTCTAACTTTTGGTGGCTAGAAGAGTTAAAATATGAGACTGTATGCCACTGAAAGCTCTGCTTTCAGTGGCCAATGAACAATGAAATGTCCGCCTAAGCCACCACAAATTCTGTCTTAAAAATAGATCACAAAATTGTAAAAATGTGTTACCTCTGTGCTTTAAGAACTTCAGGGTTGCTCCTCTAGAGTCTCTGTAGTCTGAGAAAGGTTCTCTGTGGCCACTACTAGGTCCTCCAGGCCTGAGTGAACTATAGGCTTTGGGTTTTGAATGATGAGTTTAATCTTTGAACACCTAGCAACCTTATATGCATGTTGGTTTGCTTGAATTAGTTTGTTGTGTTTCTTCTCTGGCTTGACATACATCTTAGCAAGTATATGGAAAGAATCATACAACTCAACATTCCTTTCTACTAAATTTTTATTCCTTCTCTTGATTTCTCTTTCAAGAATTTTAAGTTCATATACTTGCCTGAGAAGTTGATTTATATTTTGTTATGAAGAATTCTTTGGTTTGCTGGTTAATGTTTCAACAACTTGTTGGTCTTGATCTCCCTTAGGTACTTGCGAAAGCAAGTCTTCATGCTTTGTCACCGGCTCTCCTGCTGGAACTGCTTCTAGAAGACCTTGCTCTGCCACAACTTCCTCATGCTCTGTTGCAATAGGTTGTTCTTCATCCTCAGAGTTTGTGTAGGGGAAATTTAGGATGTTTTTATCTCTTGGAGGAGATTCTGCTTTCCCTGTATCATGATTGAAATCCAATTTCTTCTTAGCTTTCCCAGGCTTAGAAGATGGAGAGGGTTGATCAACTGCAACTAGAGAGATGGCTCTCCTCTTCCTCTTTCCACTTCTAGGAGTAGAAGACTTCTTTGAAGAAGGCTTCTCCTTATCTTCTGGCTAAAGGTCTACCTCAAAATCATTCCAAAAGAGGAAATGATCCTGTTTCTTGTTCCTTCTCTTCAACAACTCACAAACCATGAGTGTGATTAGGCCATGATGAAAAACCCTACCCTTAAATTTACTTGGTTTTGCTTGAACTTGGTAGGCCATTTTCTCCCAGGTCTTGTAGAGGTAATAAGGCAAGTTCAAAGTATTTTTTCCAGTGAAGTGGTTCATCAGTTTGAAATGATAGATCATTACCCTGCAATATCTACCTTCACAGGTTATATAAACAAGGATGGATTTTAACAAGTTCTTCCATTTATCCTCAAGAAAAGACATGGGAATGTCTTTCTTCCAAATTAAACTTTTATGCTCTAGTTTGAGATAGGACCTAAAGTCCATATCCTTGGTGACTGTAGTCTTAAACCAACTCTCTCCAGTTTTGGGTAGTTTCATCACCTTTTCTATGAAATCTTCATCTACTATGAATTCATATTGGCCAATGACATCTTTTCTCCCATCAAAAGTCAGAGAAAAAGCCTCTGCTACCTGTTGGTGAGAGCTCTACAACTTTTCACAAAACCTGTAACACCCTACGTTTTTGAATAGCTGACATACTTTTGGATGCGACTCTAGGTAGCGTATGTCATTTATCTCTTTCATGAGAGTAGCTTCTCCTCTCCTCATTTGGTAAACTGCTCCTGTACACCTGCAAATGAAAACTCGAGCTTGGGGAAGAGCACATAGCACAAATGGGGGAAGGTTATGGCTCAACTACAACAGAGGCGAAATATGAGAAAAGTTTACAAGATGGCCCTGACTTTGAGGGATTTGAAGGCAAATGAGGATTTGAAATGGTAATGATTATCAGATCAATCTCGAAGGGTATAAAGGTACAAATAGCCACGTGATTTTGTTGGCACTGAATTTGGAATAATTTAATTAATCACACAGATCTCAAATCCTAGATTTTAGGACAGGTGTAAGATAGAGAGGGTTTAGGGTTAAGTAAATCACATCAATATTCATAATGAAACTAAAAAACCTCTTACCAAGTAATCATTTACCACTTCCTATGTTTTCGGTGGCTAATGAGTAATTATAATCCTTCAAACTTGACGTTTCATGCATGATGAAGAGACGTGCTAGCATTTTCCAAGCTCCTCCACTTTCGGTGGCTAGAGTAGCCCCGAATTGCGCGTTTTAGCTTCAAAAAGCTAAGGCTTTTGGTGGCTAATGAAAATTTGAACAGTCCTCCTAAGCCACCAAAACTTGATATTTGACTTTTTTGAAATGAAAATGAAACCAAATGTTTTTCAAACTTTATTACATCCATAAAGCTCTAAAAAATGAGCCTTAAAAAATTTAGAAATGTATTTTTGAATGACATCCTATCACCTAAAATAAAACAACTTGACTAATTTATTTGAGGAGATAACACGGGCTCCTATTGGGGGTGAAAGCCTCCCTATGAGGTTTCAAGAACCACAGAACTAATTCCTTTCCTGTAAAACAAAAATTCAAACCTATCTACTAGTGTTTCCATTGGGCATGGAGTTATTTTGCAAAAGACAAAAACTGAAAACAAAATTTACAATGGCAAGGATTCGAAGCCTTAGATAAAATAGAGTTTCAAAAAATGCCCATTGACTGGGTCACCAAACATTTCTTCACCCTCCAGACATTGCAGAATGAAAGTGTTGTTATGTTGTACCTGAGTTATCATGAAAGGACCGGTCCACAAAGAGTCAAACTTGCCATGCTTGCCTTTATCTTGTCTAAGAGCATCCCATTTCAGAACCCAGTCACCAACCTGAAAGTTGTCCACCTTTTATTTTCTGTCAAAAGTATCCTTGATCATCTTTTGATGAGCTTTTGATTTGTCCACCAACTATTCTCTGACTTGCTACAATTCTACCAAGTCAAGCATTCTTCCCACCATGTCATTTGATTCAGTTTGTTCTTCCTGAAAGAACTTAGCCACTAGTAGAACTAGCGGAATGGGGAAAATGGAAGTAGTGCCATAAACTAGTTTGAAAGGAGAAGTCCCTATATATTTCTTATTGGTCACTCTGTCAGCCCAAACAACAAACTTTAGTTTAGAATCCAAGCTCTTTTGATTCTCCTCCAACAACTTTCTGATGATTCTAACTAGACTCTCATTGGATGACTCAACAAGGCCATTGCCTTGAGGGTAGTAGGAGGTAGAGTGTACCAATTGAATGCCCATTGAATCACACATGTCAACCAATGCATCATCTTTAAAGGCTACTGCATTATCTGTCACTAGCCTTTTTGGGTAGCCAAATCTGATCATGATGTTTTCATAGAGAAACTTCATGATGACTTGATGAGTGGCATTTCTAGTGGGGATTGCCTCTATCCACTTGGTAAAATAGTTAGTGGCTACTAGGATCCACGTATGTTGACCCACTGCTGAAAGGGACCATTCACTACAATAGGTCTCAGGGGCAGAGATTTGAGTTGTTGCTTCCCTGTGAATCTTTGGCACTTATCACAAGATTTCACAAAGGCACACACATCTGAAAAAAGAAAAGGCCAATAGTACCCAGCCCTTAGGATCTTATGAGTTGTGGTCTTCCAGTAATGATGGCCTTCACAAATACTTGAATGGATCTGATGCATGACTTCATCCAACTCGTCTTTGTCCAAACATCTCAACAGTAAACTAGAAGGATCTTTCCAATACAAAAGATTATCATTTATGCAGAATTTAATTGCTCTGAGCTTAAGAGCTCGAGCTTGAGTCATGCTAAGTTCAGGAGGAACCTCTAACTTCTACAAAAAAAGAAAAATACCTGAATACCACTCACATGAAGATAAATTCTTAGCCACCTGCTGGTTGTCATGCTGCTCTTCTGCTACTACCTCTGTCTGCAAGCTAGTTGAACTTACCAAAATTAAATGTATGCCTAAAAGATTGCAGTTCTCTTCTGTCATGAGCCCCGCAAGGCCTTGGCCTTTTACCAGCTTAGTGGGCTTCACTTCTATGTCAAACTCAATCAACTTTGCAATCCATTTGGCTCTCTTTCCATCAACATCAGGTTGGGTCAAGACATCCTTCACAGAGGCTGAAGGAACATAGGCAACAATCTTTGGATGGAGGATATAAATTCTAAAAATTTTTAATGACTTAATGAGAGCATACGCTTGTTTTTCTATAGGATCATACCTTAGTTCAACATCCCTAAGTGATTTGCTGAAGAAAACCACTGGGTGATCAAGACTTTCATCATATTTTTGTAACAAGACTACTGCCACTGTGTCATAGGAAGAAAAAGAGAAAATATAAAAGTTCTTGGTGTAATATTGACTAATTAGAGTAGGATATTCCATGATAGCTTTCTTGATATCTTGGAATGAACTTCTTGCACTATCTGTCCATTTGATCTTAGATCCCTTTTTTAGCATAGAGGTTATATGTTTCACTAACTCAGCAAAATTAGGAATAAACCTTCTGACAAAATTGATCTTACCGAGTAGGGATTGGATATCCTTCTTTGACCTTGGTATGGACAACTTCTAAATTGCTTCAACCTGAGATGAATCAATTTTCACTCCCTCTGCTGAAACAATGTGGCATAGGAGCTTACCCTCCTTGAGAGCAAATTGAGACATTTTTGGGTTTAGCGAAATCCCGGACTATCTACATTTCAAAAATACTCTTTTGAGATGATTTAGATGCTCTTAATGGCTGCTGGAATATACTGTGATATCATCAAGATAGATGAGGAAAAACTTGTCCTTCTCTCCCACAAAGGCTATGTCCATGGCCCTATGAAAGGTGGCCCTAACATTCATTAGCCCGAATGGCATCTTGGCGTACATGAAGGTACCCCAAGAAGTAGTAAAGGAAGTTTTCTCTCATCCATTAGGGTGCACAAAAACCTGGTTATATCCTGAGAAGCCATCTAGGAAAGACATGACACTGGCTCCTGAAACTCTCTGCAGCAAATGCTCCATCTTGCGCAGGGGATAGTTGTCTTTCTTGCAGCATTTATTCAAGTTTCTAAAATCAATGCATAACCTGATCTTGCCAGTTTTCTTCCTCACTATCACTAGGTTTGCAACCCATTTAGAGTATCTAAGTGGAATTATGATTTTGGCATCAAGGAGATTTTTTATTTCTTTTTCAACTACAGGAAATAAGAGAGGATTGATAGGTCTCAATTTCTATTTGAATGGGATGGCACCTTTCTCCAGGGGAATCTTATGTTGAATGACAGCAGTATCATAGGTTTTCATATCATTGTATTCCCAGGCAAATACATCAGAAAATTCCTTCATAAGAATGCAATATTCTGACCTCTGATCAACAATTAACTCAGTGGATAGATTTATGAATTTAGGATGACTCTGGCTTCCTATATTGTGCTCATGGACAAAAGGATCCTTCTCCTTCTTACTAGGTTTGTAGGGGACATCATTTTGGTCACAAAGCTTTTCAAGAGGCACCAAACCCCGACGTATATGATTGTTGGGCAGTTGAACAATATCGTATTGACCCATTTTTCTCTTCAACTTAGGATTTTTGGATTCCTCTACATTTTTATTTTCCTGGTCAATATGCATATCAGAAAATTCATCTACGACCTGAAGAAATCTACTAAGCTAATCATCATACTCAAAGACTTTCCAATACTTGACATTGTCAGGTAGGGATGGCCTGTATTTGACTTGGATTTCATAGTTTAGTCTAGGAAGCATGGGAGGAATGAACATACTGGCCGAGACAACAAGGGAATCAGCTAGGTGGTTCATAGCTCTAGGTATATAAGAAATATCAAAAACGGAAAAAGAGTCCCCGATTTTCAATACCTCATCTTTGTAAGCTTTCAACCTGACATGTTTTTCTTGGAAAGTATTGTTCACTTGTTGTATGATGAGATCTGCATCTCCAAACACCTTTATACCTTTGATTCCCATCCCCTTGGCAACATTTAATCCCAACAACAAAGCCTCATACTCTGCTATATTGTTAGTAGTGTTTAAATCAAATTTATAAGACAAATGAATAGCCCCCTTTGAAGGAGAAATCAAAACTACACCTGCACCTGTTGAGTCTTTGGTATTGGCACCATCAAAGAACATGCTCCAGACAGGAGTACTCTTTCCATCAAAATGTTGATAAGTACGCTTTGTGAGCTACAAAGGAGCTGGCTGAGAGTCATCTATTTGCAGAATGCATGCCCCAAAGTCCGTGTCCAATGCATAGATGGGATGGTTTACACAACTCTTCTCATCACTAATGATGTAGGCAAGTTGGTTCTCTCTGTAAAGTCTCTTTAACTCTCCTCCAAACATCGGGACTGTGGCATAAGAAATATCCATCTGCAGGGTACCATCTAGCCTTTTTCTCCATGAACGTGACAAGAGGAGGCCAACCTTGGGTGGGATATTAGCCACTACAATGTCTATTACCATGCTTCTCATTGGTATCTGGGCAAGGTTTATGACAAGGTATTTTATGAGGCCGGGGCATCTGACTTTCCTAGATTCAAAAGAGAAGAGATCATGGTAAGGTTTTGTGATGCCAAGCCCAAGCTCATCCATCACTGATTTAGGCATAAGATTGTGTGATGCTCCCGAGTCAAGCAAGTAATTGTAAAGGATCTTGTCATGGATATTTGGGGATATGTAGAAGGGTGGACAAGAATCATCTCAGTTCTCAACCATAGGTCCTATAGTCACTGTGGTCTTATCATCTTGAAGGTTTACATAATCAACAGCTATGGGAGTCTTTGGTTGAAGGGATTTCAGGATAGCAGACTTGAATATATTATTCTTCATGAGTTCAGTCAATGGCATAGGTATTTTTACCTTCTGAATTTCTGATTTGAAATTAAATAAATAGGATATTTTGTTGGATTTTATTACCTCGTTAGAGGGAACTCTGAGGGACACCTGATCCTTAGCTTGGGGCTGCAATGGCTTCCGCTGTTGTTTTGCAGGAGTAGGCATCTGCTTTGCAGGAGAAGCAGGCTGCTTGGTAGCATCATCTTTCTTCTTTCCGAGGGCAGCAAGCAATGGCTTTAAAGCAACAGTCTTGGATCTTAAATTATAACCTCGTTGATCATCTGTCTAATAAAAATATCCTTCAATGCTTGTCTCATTAATCTTCTCATTCATGAGGGCCTCCTCATAATATGTTTGTGTCAAGAAAGAGGAATCAACATCATCCTCCA
>ML823702.1:25543-40685 GCA_009831015.1 Picea engelmannii
TAGATATAATAAATGTAAGAGGACTTCTTAGAAGGTTCTACTTCTAGAAGATTCCTCCTCTAGAATGTTCTTAGGTGATGGTAGCACTATATAAAGGGGTTCAAGCAATGTAAAGAGATATGAAGAGAAATATTGTATTTGGAGTAGTAGCTCAATAGGAGGATGCCCCCTCGAAGAGGCAAGTGAACAGGAGAGGATTCCTTCCATAATAGGATCCATTATATGGTGTTGCCCTACCTCAAGGGTTTGATAGTAATAAAGGATATTTTGCATATTGTTCTTGTATATTTGTTGTGGTTCTTTTGTATTCAGTCATTGGTTCTTAACATGTAATGAGACATTAGGGGGAACTGGGATACCAGGGACATGTGGGAATTGTAAAGGAGGCCTTTCTAGCATAGGTTGGACCACTCCTTATTCAATCCAGTTAAAAAATCCAGCTTCGAATAGTTGGTTCAACTCTTATGGGTCTGCATCAAAATGTATAGAAAATCTTGGCCTTCTAGGCCCCATGTTCCAATTTCATCTTCCCTTATTACCCTAGCCATGGCTTCCTCTATGGAAGAAGCTCATTCATTTTTGCATTATTTATTAGCAACTAGTTTCTTCAACAAACCATACATGACATCTCTTTAAATATGAAACAAAGTTTGGCTCAACAACACATCAGACTCATGCAATCCAATCCATAAAAATTGTTTAATACTTGTCAATGAGCGGGGGGTGAATAAGGGTTCTGGGATATATGAGGGATTGTATTGAGCGAAAAGTGGTAAACTGAAGGGGGGTAGATCATGATTACTACTCAACAAATCATCAAACAATCAAATGTATTATAATAACAAAACATATAAATTGTAACTCATCCATGTGCCATCCTTCAACTACTATAATACAGAGTCTTCATTTAACTATATTTTAATTTTAAGAACAGGGAGTGAATAGTGAATCTGGGAAGGTGGGGGGATTTGTAATGTGCATAAAGTGAGAGAATGGCAGGGAAATAATGAATATTGTTCATAAAACCAATCAAGTAACATAACTTTGTACTAAACTCAATACAAAAAATACCAACACCATATCAACAATCACTATCTATCAAATTGTTTGTTGTCACAACATTTAAATTTCTCAAAACTTCTCAATTAGAACAATCTGCGCAATCAAACTCATAATCGAAACAACTTTCCATTCAACATCCCTGTTAAGAAAGTGCTTGGTCTTTAATTTATTTCCTTTCCTTTTAAGAATCAAAATAAAACACATAGAAACATTGCTCCACCTCTATCCATAATACATCACTATAAAAATATCATACATTTTCTATCAATTCACGATCGGCCAATTAAAACATATGCACAAGTCCCTTTCCAAATTTAAGAGACTTCTAAAACATGCCCGATTTCATACATTCTTCAACATATCAACCAATACATTTTTGTAACGGAACCACAATCAACATAAACCTGAGATTCATCACTGTTAATGAGACCATTCATAATATGCATGATGATTCCATAATAGATGCAAAGTGAACATAATGAAATACACATAGTTACCAATTCCATAATTTGCTATAATCCGATCGGGCCTAGTGAAACATACAGGCATTTACATTTTGCAATTAAGACAACGTTGTAAAAACATAGTGAGTGGAAACATAATGAGAGGATAACAACCCTTGACTGCATATTATTATTCATTCCCAAACACAACCTTTCAACCAAATTAATCATATAAAGACGATATAGGTACTCGATGAAAACTTTCATAACCACTCCACTTGATAAACCAATCTTCGACAACCAAGAGATGCCTGACAGGAGCAAGAATAGTTGGGGATTTCAAAATCGGGCTCTATCACAACAAATACAAGGAGACAATCAAGAGTGTTCTTAGTCATCAATAGCATAGAGAACTAGAGGTCCTTAGAGGCATATCAACCACAAGAAAAGACCCTTTCGATACAAGCACAATAGAAATCCATAGGGTTTCCTTATAACTCTTGGTCTAGGAAAATAGAACAACAGTTAGCCACAGAGGAAACAACGATGGGTATGGTATAAAAAACCTTGCACATAGTGTGTTTTACATTTGCAGAGGAGAAACGAATGTCCACTGAACAATGATAGTTACCTAGAACACACAGAGATATAACCTTTGTCAATTTTCTTAAGAGACGAACCATTTGACAACAATGCCAGTGAGGATGCATAACACCGAGGCATAACTCATATCACTCCATAACCATACGATATATATCAACATTATGGCCACCCTAAGACCAACTTATGAGATACTTTGGTGCCAAGATAATGAGAATAATCCATGACCACAACTCTGGTATGAGAAATACACAACAACCAAATGGTAGTCTAAACACGACTGGATAGGGTTACACTCATGACTGTGAGGAAGAAATCGACAATAATACACAGATTGAAAACCTCCACCATTTAACATAGTGATAATACCCATTCAATTGATATCCACACAGACCCACCATGATTTTAAGAAATAGAGAAACCAATGAATGCACAACTCAAACAAAAATCAATTCTTTTGCTTGTAATCCGAACAATTACACAGTCATTCCAGAGAGAAAAACCATGCATTTAGACAGTTGCAATTCTCAGGAAAACACAAACCCAAGCATCAATGGTCCATTTTTTGTTCATACATAGAGCGTAATTCATGGATGGGGTGAAAAAGAACCATACCTGTAACAGAGAGTTTAAAAGGATCAGTTGGCCGAGCGTTTTCCTCCCAAGCCTAAAATGCTTAACTTAACCACAAACAGACCAAAATGCAACAAAGAACCATACTAGGGTGACGTCCTGATGGGGGGAGTATGGAGTGACATGAATTTACTACACATCACTTCCATCTCCTATCCTATTCAATTCCAAAGTACAAGACAACCAACACTCACCATATCATTTAAACCATGTAATCAATTTTCAAACCATTGAAATCTGCGACAATATTCCTTGCCCAACGCACCACCCAAAGCATTCACGTTAACCTTTGCCAAGTTTTCATGCCATACCATATGCCTTGCAATTTTATATGTTCCCAACATAAATCAAATGAAAGTCGCATAGCCACTAACCCACCATATAATAGTTAGAACTAACACTAACCTCTTTTACCTTTTCATATGCATATAATCCTTAACATAACTCAAACATAGATCCTTTAATTTTAGATTTTTTCCATAAGTTTCTTTTCTTTGTTTTGGTTATGTCATTACTAACATATTTCTTGTGGATGTGTGACTAGGTAATAAATCATGTTGATTTGTGACATGATTAAACATAGAAAATGTAAATATATGCCAATCATAACATAAAAATAATGCTTTGAATTGCAGAAACATCCCATAAAATGCATCATCCACTTGTCACTGTGTCAAAATGAAGCCAACAATGCATTGTCAACCATATAGGACCCTATAAGAAGCATTGAATCAACAACATAAAATGTGTGATATGACTATCTCTGAGCCTCTAATCTACAAGGGGGTCCCACCTACTATTATTATATTATTAGAATAGTTTAAATAATAGGGCTTTAGTAATACTTTGAGGGCGAAAATCCTCATTGTGATTTTAATTGTCAACATTTCTCTTATAATATGATGGTCTATACTAATTGCAGGATTGGAATTAATGTGTTGTTTAATTCTCCCTTCGCGCTCTGCAATCAATTGTTTCCCTTGATCTGGCGCTTGCATATCCAACGGTCTCGGTATTTCCTGTGGGGATTTCAATCCTGATCACGTTTTTGCAATGCACTTTCACTTCTGAGCTTCATGTGCATCATCGGCTATTGACATCAATGACAATACATCAATGATAGTATGTCCAATAGCTCCTCCCATTGCAGAATCCCAATTGTACTAGTGCAGAAGAAAGACGGGACCTGGCGACTCTGCATTGATTATAGATCATTAAACAAAATCACATTCAGGAACCAGTACCCGATTCCCTGAATTGATGACCTTCTTGAACAACTCAAGGGGGGGAAGTTCTTCAACAAGATTGACCTAAAGTATGGCTACCACCAAGTTTCTATCGAGCCAACTAATATATGGAAGAAAACTTTCAAATCTTATGGATTAACAAATGCACCAACCACTTTCATGAGGTTGATGGATGATGTGTTGAGACCCTTCACCAACTCTTTTGTGGTAGTATATTTGGATGACATCCTCATCTTCAACAAAACTTGAGAGGAGAACATGCATCATATTCAATAAGTTTTGAGCACTCTGTTACAGCACAAGTTGTATGCCATCTTGGAGAAATGCTCCTTTGGAATGAACATGGTCCAATAATTGGGATACATTGTTGATGAGCATGGGGTACATGTGGATCCAACTAAGATCCAAGACATCCGTCACTAGCTAGCCCCAACCACACTAATCGATCTTTAGAGCTTCTTGGGACTTGTCAACTTCTACCGATAGTTCGTGTTGGGAATCTCCCATATTGCATGGACCCTCATCCAAGTGACCAAGGGTGGTCACAGGGAAAGGTTCACGTGGGGGAAGGCACAATAACGAGCATTTTATGATCTGAATTATCGCTTGTGCTTATATCCATAACTCTTCTTACATGATCTGAAAATACCATTCGATATTGAGAATGATGCATTTGACTATGTTGTAGGCACAGTTCTCACTCAACACAGTCATCCGGTAGCATACCATAGTGAGAAACTCTCATATATTGTTAGGAAATACCCCACCTATGACAAGGAAATGTATTCCATTGTAAAATCTTGTCATCAATGGAAACATAACATTCTGGGAAAGGAGAAATCATCAACATTGATCACAAGCCTCTATAGTTCATACAGACATAGGGGAAGTTGTATAATGATCACCATTAGAAGTGGTCGACCTACCTGCAATAGTTCCATCTCAACATCTAGTATAAGACATGGAGCACAAATTGTGTCGTTGACTACCTCAATCAAGCTCCTGTGAATGCACTCACCATCGTGCTCCATTCCTATGGGAATAAGGCATCTGGGTGGCCCCAACTTTATTAGCAAGATCTGGACCTCACCACCACCTATCAGATCGTGGGTACATGCGTGAATGTCACCAATTTTCACATTTAGGAAAAAATGCTATGCCATCTGGGCCATCTCTGTGTTCCTGCAAGTGAGCATGAAAAGTGGATTTGGGAGGCTAATTACAGTCGGATGGCATGACATTTTGGTGTGGAGAAAATTGTGGTGCTGGTGGTTAATCGGTTTTTGAATATGGCCAATCTAACAACCTACAACAAGAGCATCATAGTGACAAATACTGCCAAGATTTTCTTTGAACGAGTGTGGGTCCATTTTGGGATACCACAGACCATCATCTACGATTGAGACAACATGTTCCTCAACACATTTTGGTTGAGTCTCTGGTCACTGTTGGACACCAAGCTTAGTAAATCCACTTCCTTCCACCCTCAAACCGATGGCCAAACAGAGGTCATCAATTTGATGAATTTTCACATCCTGCACATCTATAACTCTAAGCATCCACATACATGGAATGAGAGTCTTCCCTATGTTCAACAAAGCTACAAAATGTCTCTCCATAGCTCCATCGACCATAGACCCTTTCAGGTGGGGTTTGGATTCCAACCCTTGGGTCCCATTGATGTTCCACTACCTCTTGAAAAAACATAGACATATTCTTCCCATGTTCAATCTGAAGCCAACAAAGCCACCAGATTCATTGAGAAGATTCAGCACATCCATCAACAAGTCCATGATATTTTGCATAAATCCAATGCTAAGTACAAACAGTGCCATGATCAAAATTAGGTATCGCATAAGTTTCAGGTGGGAGAAAAGGTCTTGTTACATTTTTCAAAAGAGCAATTTACATGGCCCCATCAGAAGCTCCTCCCACTTTTCTATGGGCCTTATAGTGTCACCAAGGATGCGGGTAGCAATTCTTTTGAGCTCAACACTCCACCCTTCCTGGGCTTGCATCCAATGTTCAATGTGGACCTCCTTCAACCATATTTTCCACCATTATTGGACACCTCGGAGATCGCAAAGAAATTGAAACCAATAGAGCTCAACCCTGACTACATGGAACATGAATCCACTAATTAGATAGTGGACACATAGTTCAAGGGCACTCATCAGCAGAGGATCCAGCTTTATTGGGTTGTTAAGGCAAGGCAACTCCTACACTAAGGAAAGTGGCTCACCCAGGGCCAAATTCAGTAGAAGTTTCCTGACCTAATGGGGAAACTCAACACAATGGATACCATTGCTTCCTAAGGGGGGAGGACATATCCAGGTGGATAGTGGTGGCCACCCACCTGTTCCAACTGACCCTTCTTGACAATTTTAGTTCAACATGTTCTTTTGTACTTCTTTGTAATTGTGGGCTCTACACATATTCTAGATGGATATTGGTGCCACCCACCTTATCCAAATGAATTATTTTGGATGTTTTCATGTTAGTACATCTTTCTGTACTTCCAGGGTCATTTTGGGGCCCTAAACAATGTTTTTTTGGATTTCCACAGTCAAACTATAGACAGAGTTAGAGTTTGATGGAATAATGTGTAGTTATCAAAAATACCTTTCCAATGGGCTATCATACGCCTAAAACAAATGTCGTATGCAAAATTTACGACCCCGAGAAGTTTAGGTACCAACTTACCCATCAGGGCCCACATAACTTTTGGTGCTTCATCTCCTAGGGTTATTTTTTTGGATGTCTAGGGTTTGGGCATTCATGAGTAATGTTAAAAAGGCATTTGGAGCCTCATTGTAATTATTCTTCTCAGACCGATGTGCATAGCATTCACATCTCTTCTCAGAGATAACTACCACCATTAGAGAAAGTGTTTTTAGTTTTGTAGTTTTATAGTTCTAGCCTATTTAATTTATTCAATAGAAGTTATTGTTCACTCAGTATCTGTTGTTGTTCTCCATCTCTTTGTGTTATTATATTCAGTGTGTTATTCATTTTGTTCTGCTCATAAATCCATATTAGTGGTATCAAAGTGGTTTTCTCTTCATTTATTTTTCTTCGTGCATGTCCTCGAAAAGATATGGGTACAAGAAGTTGGGACTCGAACTAGTCAAGCCTTTGTAAGATCGGTTGCATCGAGCCTAACAACAACCCATGGGGGACAAAAATAAATATGATGGAGTAGGATACCATTTTAAAATGTTTCTCGAGGAAGACCTTGTGCGACAAAGGAACGAAGTGATGGACAACTTTGCACAGATCCTTCGATGACTGCCCACAGGGGACACATCTTCATCAAGCGTCCATGCAACCCCCTTCAAGGCACAGGTAAATTTTGATATTCCATTATTTGAAGGACTAATATATGTGAATGTTGTAGATAAATGGTTGAATCTACTAGAAGGGTATTTTTCGGTCCACAATTTTTCCGATAGGGAAAATATTACTTTTTCACTCCTTAACATTGTCCCCCATGTTAAGAACTGGTGGGATACTTACTCTAAGAAAAGGTCCATATATGAATCTACAATATTCAAATTCACCCCCATGTGGGATTCCTTCAAGGATTCCATTAAAGAATAGTACTACCAAGTTGGAAGCTACGAGGACTAGTACACAAGATGGACCACCCTGCATCAAGAAAGGGACCAGACAATACTAGATTTAACCAATATTCTCCATACCCTGCGCACCAAATTGGGTATCAAAGACTCTGAATGACATATGGTGCTCAAATGTTGTGCATTTATGCATAGATACATTCAAACAGAAATGGATTTTTTGGAAATTGCATCATTGGGTACAACTTATAGATATGTTGTCAAGATCGACCAAAAATTTAACCAGAAGAGACTAGCGTTTGGATTTGTAAACTCCTCACAGCCGAAGCAGGGAAAAGGTGGCCCAAACCCACAAAACAAGGGACAGCACAAAGATGGCCACTCTCAGGACAACCAGTCTAAGCTGCAACATAAGAAGGGTAATGAGAAGTTGAAGAAGGACACGGGAAATTGGTGTGAATACCATAAAATCACTTGGCACAACACCGAAGAATGTCACTCCAAGAAGTCACTAGTGGCCAAGCTGAAATCTTCTGAATCAAAAGAAGACTTTGACTCTGAATCAAATCCAGAAGGAGGGAAGTGGATTATCAATGTCTAACCCAGTGCCACTGTCGCTACCACCAAATTCCATCCAATCAAACCAGAAGAACCAGAGGAAGGGGAATGCCTCTTTCACTCACAGATGTGGGTAAAGGGGGTTCTTCTTCATTTCATTGTCGATAGCAGCAGTTAGAATAACCTAGCCTCAATAGAGGTCATCAAGTAGTAGGACCTACCAATGATACCACACGTACAGCCCTACACCGTTGGTTGGCTTCGCCAAGGAAGAGATCTTTGCATGAGCCAACAGTGCCATCTGCCCTATGAAATCAAGCCCTTAAAAGATGAGGTATTATGTGATATTTCTCCTCTTGAAGTTTGTGATGTTCTTTTAGGACAACCATATTTGTGGAAGCAACATGTTTTTTATGAGTCTAGACCTTGCAATTTTATTATTACTTTAGGTAGACAATTGTATAGGATACCAGAGGTAACATCGCCTACCGTTATTTCTTTAATCTCTGCTAAGCAATGTAGTAAGGTCATTTCATAGACCGGGAAGTTCATATTCTTTGTGATCCGTTCTCATAGTAAGGAGAATTTCATCATCACATCTGTGGCCTCTACACAGAGCCTCTCTTTGTAGTAGAAGCAAGTGGGCGATATCATGGAAGAGTACAAAGACATATTCTACTCACCCACCAGGGTATCGATGCACTACCAAGTCAAGCATCCAATTGATCTAACCCCCAGTGCACCTCTTCCTAATGGACCATTCTATCATCACTCACTAATGTAAAATGATGAAATAAAGCAGTAGAGACAAGATATTCTCCAAAAGGGGCACATCAGACCCAGCTCCTCCCCTTGTGGAAACCTGATTGTACTAGTGCAAAAGAAATACAAGACTTGGTGACTCTGCATTGATTACAGAGCATTAAACAAAATCATAGTCAAGAACCAGTACCCAATTCCCTGAATTGATGACCTTATTGAATAACTCAAGGGGGAAAAGTTCTTCATCAATATTGACCTAAATTCTAGCTACCACCAGGTTCTCATCGAGCCAACTGATGTATGGAAGACAACTTTCAAATCTAAATAAGGTATCTTCAAATGGATGGTCATTCCCTTTGGCTTAACAAATGCACTAGCCACTTTCATGAGGTTGAAGGATGATGTATTGAGACCCTTCACCAAATATTTTGTGGTGGTATATTTGGATGACATCCTCAGCTTCAGCAGAACTTAGGAGGAGCATATGTAGCATATTCAGTAGGTTTTCTGCATCAGCACAAGCTATATGCCAACTTGGATAAATGATCCTTTCAAATGAACAGGGTCCAATACTTGGGCTACATTGTTTATGAGAATGGGGTACATGTGGATCCAGCTAAGATCCAAGTCATCTGTGACTAGCCAGCCCCAACCACACTAACTGAGCTTTGGATCTTCTTGGGACTTGCCAACTTCTATCGACGGTTTGTTTTGAGATTCTCCCATATTGCATGGACCCTCAACCAAGTGACCAAGGGTGGTGGCATGGAAAATTTCATGTGGGGAAAGGCACAACAATGAGCATTTGATGATCTGAAGCATCTCTCGTGCTCATCTCTAATACTCTCCTTACCCTATCTGCAACAATTATTCGATATTGATATTGATGCATTTGACTCTGTTGTAGGTGCAGTTCTCACTCAACACAGTCATCTGATAGCATACCATAGTGAGACACGCTTAGATACTATCCAGAAATACCCCACCTATTACAAGGAAATGTATTCCATTGTACAAGCTTGTCATCAATGGAAACATTACATTCTGGGAAAGGAGACAATCATCCACACTGATCATAAGCCTCTTTAGTTCATACAGACACAAGCGAATTTGTAGAATGATCGCTATTAGAAGTGGTCCACCTAGCTGCAACAGTTCCATATCAACATTAAGTATAAGATAGGGAGCACATATTGTGTCATCGACTGCCTCAATTGACCTCCATGGCTGCACTCACCACCACACTCCATTCCTATGGGCATGAGACATCTGAGTGGCCCCAACTTTATCAACAAGATTCAGACTTTGCTACCACCTATCAGCTCTTGTGTATAGGCACGAATGTCATCAATTTTCACATTCAAGACAAAATTTTATTCCATCTGGGCCATCTCTGTTCTCCAAAAAGAGAGCGTGAAAATATTATTTGGGAGGCTCACTACAGTTGGATGGAAGGAAATTTTGGCATGGAGAAAACTGTGGTTATTTTATAGAAACATTTTTATTGGCCAAAACTTTCACAGGACGCCAGCAAGTATATCAGATATTTAACTGCTTGTGCCATTTCCAAGCCAACCATCAAGAGTCAATGCTTATGCACCCCTCTTCCTAATCCTTAGAGGCCGTGGGAATCCATATCAATGGATCACATGTATGTCCTTTTGTACAACAAACAAGGAAATGATTGTGTATTTTTGGTGGTTGATCGGTTTTCGAAGATAGCCATTCTCACAGCCTGCAAGAAGAGAATTACAACAGTAGATACTGCTAATATTTTCTTCGAATGAGTGTGGGTCCATTTTGGGATACCACATACCATCATCTCCTATCAGGACAACAGGTTCCTCAGCACATTTTGGTCGAGTCTCTGTTCATTGTTGGACACCAAGCTCACTAAATCCACTGCCTTACACCCTCAAACTGATGGCCAAATAGAGGTTGTCAATTGGATGATTGTGCACATCTCGCACATGTATAACTCTAAGCATCCATGTACATGGGATGAGAGTCTTCCCTATGTTCAACACGGCTACAATGGGGCTCTCCATACCTCCACTAGCCATAGCCCCTTTCAGGTGGGTTTGGGATTCCAACCCTTGGGTCCCATTGATGTTTCACTACCTCTTGCAACAACGTAGACAAATTCTTCCCATGTTAAGTCTGAGGCCAAAAAATCCACCAGATTCATTGAGTGGATTCAACACATCTGCCAATAGGTCCATGAGATTTTGTAGAAATCCAATGCTAAGTACAAGCAACGCTATGATCAACATTGGGTACCGCACAAGTTTCAGGTGGGAGACAAATTCTGGTTACATTTTATGAAAGAGTTCCTTAAGGGGCCCCATCAGAAGCTCCTCCCACTTCTCTATGGGTTGTACACTATCACCAAGGTTGTGGGTAGAAATTATTTTGATCTGAACACACCACCTTTCCTTGGCTTGATCCCAATGTTTAGTGTGGACCTCCTTCGACCATATTTTCCACCATTATTGTACACCTAAAATATCATAGAATAGATGACACCAATAGAGCTCAACCCTGAATGCATGGAACAAGCATCCAATGATTCGATAGTGGACACACAGGTCAATGGCACTCGCCAGCAGATGATCCAGCTTTATCGGCTTATCAAGGCAGGGCAACTCCTACAACAAGGAAAGTGGCTCACCTAGGTCCAAATTCAACAAAAGTTTCCTCACTTGATTGGGGAACTCAAAGCAATGGAGAAAATTTCTTCCTAAGGGGGGAGAACTGATCCAGGTGGATATTGGTGGCCACCCACCTGTTCAAACTGGCTCCTCTTGAAAGTTTTAGTTCAACATGCTCTTATGTACTTCTTTGTAATTGTGGGTTCTACACTTTTGGGGTGGTATGAAGCCCTACAAAGCTTCTAGGTGGATATCGGTGGCCACCCACCTAATACAAATGGATTATTTGGATATTTTCATGTCAGTACATCGTTTTGTACTTCTAGGGCCATTTTGGGCCCTAAACAATGTTTTTTTGGCTTGCCACAGTCAAACTGTGTATGGATTTAGATTTTGATGACACAATGTGTAGTTCTCAAAAATCCCTTTCCAATGGGCTATCACAAGCCTAAAATAGAGGTCGTATGCAAAATTTATGACCCCAGGAAGTTGGGGTACCAACTTACCCATCAAGGCCCACAAAACTTTTGGTGTTTTAGCTCCTAGGGTTAGGTTTTTGGATGTCTAGGGTTTTGGAATTCATGAGTAATGTTAAAAAGGCCTATGGAGCCTCATTGTAATTATTCTTCTCAGATGGATGCACATAGCAGCCACATCTCTTCTCATAGATAGCTACCACCATTCGAGCAAGTGTTTTTAGTTTTGTAGTTTTACAGTTTCAGCCTATTTTATTTATTCAATAGAAGTTATTGTTCACTGGATATATGTTGTTGTTCTCCATATGTTTGTGTTATTGTGTTCGGTCTATTATTCATTTTGGTCCGCTCATAAATATGGATTAGTGGTATCAGAGCAGTCTGCTCTTCCTTTATTTTTCTCCGTGCATGTCCTCGACAAGATCTGGGTATAAGAAGTTGGGACTCAAACCATTCAAGCCTTTTCAGAATCGATCGCGTCAATCCTGAAAAAAACCTATGGGAGATGAAAAGAAAGATGATGGAGTAGGAGATCCTTTTAAAATGCTTCTTTAGGAAGCCCTTGCATGACAAAGGAATGAAATGATGGAAAACTTTGCACAGATACTTCGACGAAAACCCACAGAAGACACATCTTTATCAAGTGGCCATGCAACTCCCTTCACGGTACAGGTAAATTTTTATATTCCATTATTTGAAGGACTGATAGATGCAGATGTTGTAGGTAAATATTTGAATCTGCTTGAAGAGTATTTTTCGGTCCATAATTTTTCCAATAGAGAAAAGATTACTTTTTCACTCCTCAAGGTCGTACCCCATGTTAAGGATTGGTGGGATATTTACTTTGAGCAAAGGGCCATAGAGGAATATGAAATATTTGTGGTTTTTCCCATGTGGGATTCCTTCAAGGATGCCATTAAATAACAATACTACCATGTTGGAAACTATAAGGACCAGTACACAAGATGCACCACCCTGTGTCAAGAAAGGGACTAGACAGTACCATATTTCACCAATATTTTCCATACCCTGTGCACCAAATCGGGTATCAAAGACTCTTAATTACATGTGGTTCTCAAATACCATGGTTGTCTTCATAGATACATTCAAACAGAAATGGAGTTTCTATACTTCGCACCATTGGGTATGGCTTATAGATATGTTTTCAAGATCAAGAAGCAATTTAAGTAAAAGAGGTGAGATTTTGGATCTGCAAAATCCTCAGGAAAACTAGGATCTAAACAAGGGATAGAGAAAAGATGGCCAGTCTTAGGAAAACTAGTCCAAGCCACAACATAAGAAGGGTAATGAGAAGTCAAAGAAGGACATGGGAAAATGGCGTGAATACCATAAACTCCCTTGGCACAACACTGAATAATGTGTCTCTAAGCAGTCACTGGTGGTCGAGATGAAAGATTTCAAGTCAAAGGAATATTCTGACTCTGAATCAAATCCAAAAGGAGGGAAGCAGATTATTGATGTCAAACCTAGTTCCATTGGTGCTACCACCAAATTCCAGCCAAGCGAATCAAAAGAACCAAAGGAAGGGGAACGCCTCTTTCACTCACAGATGTGGGTAAAGGGGGCTCTACTTCATTTCATTCTCAATAGCGACGGTCAAAAGAACCTGATCTCAACAGAGGTCATCAATTGGTTGGATGTGCCAAAAACACTTCACCCACAACCCTACACCATCATATGGCTTCTCTAAAGAAGATATCTCCACGTCAACCAAAAGTGTCATCTTCCCTACGACATCAAGCCCTTCAAAGATGAGGTATTATGTGATATTTATCCCCTTGAAGTTTGTGATGTTCTTTTAGGACAACCATATTTTTGGAAGTGACATGATTTTTATGAGTCTAGACCCCGCAATGTTATTATTACTTTGGGTAGACAATTGTACGGGATACCAAAGGTAATGTCGACTATCGTTATTTCTTTAATCTCTGCTAAGAAATGTAGTAAGGTCATTTCATAGACTGGGAAGTTCATATTTTTTGTGATCCATGCTCATAGTAAGAAGAAGATCATTTCCATATATGTGGCCTATACATAGAGCCTCTCTTTGTAGTAGAAGCAAGTGGACGGGATCGTGGAAGAGTACAGAGACATCTTCTCCTCACCCACTGGAGTATTGATGCACTTCGAGGTCAAGCATCCAATTGATCTAACCCTCGGTTCACCTCTACCTAATAGACCAATATATCATCACTCGCTAATGGAAAATGATGAAATCAAGCATTAGATCTAAGAGATTCTTCAAAAGGGGAACATCAGACCCAACTCCTCCCCTTATGGAAGCCTAATTGTACTAGTGTAGAGAAATACAGGACCTGGTGACTCTGCATTGATTACAAAGCATTAAACAAAATCACAGTCAGGAACTGGTACCCAATTCCCTGAATTGATGACCTTCTTGACCAAATCAAGGGGGGAAATTTCTTAAGCAAGATTGACCTAAAGTCTGGCTACCACCAGGTTCCCATCGAGCCAACTAATGTATGGAAGAAAACTTTCAAATATAAAGTAGGTCTATTCGAATGGTTGGTCATGACCTTTGGCTTAACAAATGCACCAACCACTTTCATGAGGTTGATGGATGATGTATTCAAACCCTTCACCAACCCTTTTGTGGTGATATATTTGGATGACATCCTCATCTTCAACAGAACTTGGGAGGAGCACATGCAGCATATTCAGTGGGTTTTGAGCACTCTGTGGCAATACAAGTTGTATTCCAACTTGGAGAAATGCTCCTTTGGCATGAACATGGTCCAATACTTGGGATAAATTTTTGATGAGAATGGGGTACATGTGGATCCAGATAAGATCCAATTCATCTATGACTACCCACCCATGACCACACTAACTGAGCTTTAGAACTTCTTGGGACTTTCCAATTTCTATCAACAATTCATGTTGGGATTCTCCCATATTGCATGGGCCCTCATCCAAGTGACCAAGGGCGGTGGCAGGGAAATATTCACATGGGGGTGTTAGGACCACACAATGTACCCTTTTTGCCCATACTTTTTGCCATTATTATACCCTTAATCACCTGTATTTAGACTTATATTATCATTTCATCTGATCATTCCAAGGTATACAACGTCCTTTCTCATTACTATA
>ML823702.1:57369-69104 GCA_009831015.1 Picea engelmannii
CAATCATCCATGAGCATGCACACACCCAATGAGCTATCTTTTGTATCATCATAATTGTACTTGAATTTGTATCCATAGCCATTTTGTGTTGGTGTAGCTGGTTAGCTTGGGAGTTGTACTAAAGAAGCGGGTTGTCAGGCCCGTGGGATATTAAAGAGGCAAATTTTTAGGCCCATGACTAATTTCTCTCTGGGTGAGAGAATTGTTGCGAATTGATTTCCTGAAGGTGATGAACTGCAGCTACAGTTCTCCAAGACTTCTTGTCCGATCTGTTGCTAAAGTCAGGAAAGGAAGTGGGGCAGCCGAAGGACTATTGAGCAAAGAAGGGGAACACTTCTTAGGTGGGACAGGCATGTGGGGAATGAGGGACTGCAGGTTGTTAGTTTGAGTTATCACCTGAGACGAAGTCTTTCCTGTTGTCTATGAGCCTTTAGCCTGGTTAGGAATCCCTTTACCCGGGTGGAGTTTAGTCCCAGCTCGGGGGTGACTCACTGTTGAGAGTGATGAACAATGTGGTCTAAGGCTGGGAGGTTTGTGGAAGGTCTACACGCAGTTGGTGACATTCTTACTAACATAAGTGCCAATTGTGTGATAAATTTACATGTTGCATTTTTATTTACGTGCTTATTTGTATGGGTTATCATATGTTCGGTTATAACTGTGTTTATTTTTATGGGTATTTCCTGTATATGCTTACTATTATTTCAATGTGAATCTATGTATTTACAGATGTATTTGTATGTTTACTTTTATATATAATGCTTTCGCAAGAGTTCTGTGTGTGTATATTTTAATTGCATACAGTTCGAAACATTTATGTGGCATAGCTCAGTTGGATGATGGGTATGTTACAGTATGTTCCGCAGAGAGAACAATAAGAGTTCTCTGGCGTAGCGTGGCCTTGCATGGGTGGTCAGGGACGTTACAACATGGTATCAGAGCTTCAGTTTTCAACACTGAGCCTGGATGGGCCAAGCAAGTTGAGTTGAAGAGAAATGTCATAGAGGATTTATTTCGAAGTGGCCAAATTTCAGTTTGTAGAGCATCCATGGTAAAAAGTAACAAAAACTGGGTGGAATTGGGAAAAAGCCCCAATTTCTATTGTTAAATTCATGAGAAAATGGAGAAATTCAGCCAAGTGATGAGATATTCCTGATTTAATATATGTTCTAGCAAATTCAGATCTAGGATGGGTCGAATTTGAAGTTATAGTGAAGCCAGGATAGATGGAGCAGTTTAGTGGTTAAAATTCTCAATTCGCGAATTGATTTTGGATAAATTCGTTCCCAAAATGTCAACCCACGTTGATTTGTTGTTGCAAGGGTTGAATGGGTGTTATCGAGGTGAAAGTGAACAAATTTCATGGTTGCAGAATGTTCATGGTAAATTTGGAAAGTTAATCCAAAAGCCCCAATTTCTGTAGCGGAATTCACAAGGAATTGATTCGCATAAAAATGAGTGTGTGTAGGAGGGAACACTAAAAATACATGATGCGCAGTGAAAAGTTTGTGATATGTAAAAATTGGGCATTGCATGGAAAAATGTTGGCGTGCTGGTGTGCATGCTAAATTTTGCCGTTGAGCGGAAAAATGTTAGTGTGCAAGTGTGCGCTTTCGGTGTCGCACGAAAAAATGTTAGTGTGTCGGTGTGCACACACATAATAATGACGTGCATCATGTGCGCAAAGGACTTTTGTTGGTGTGCGCGCAATGTGGGTATATGTTGTCGTGCGACAGTTTAGTTAGTGTTGCGAGAAGAGTTTTGGTGCATGGTGGGGGCTTACTAAAATTTGGCATGGTGCAGTGCGTGGAGTATCATGCACGCGGAATATCAGCACACGATACAAAAAACTACACGCAAAAGGTAATAGTGCAAGAACCAAAACTGTGTGCGGTGGATATTGGTGTGCGACATAAAATTAGTGTGCGCAAGTAATTGGTGCGACAGAGAAGTGACACACAGTGGTTTTAAAGTGCGTGAAGCACGATTTACCTTGTGGTGTTGCTACACATGGTAAATATGGGTGCACAGATTGGAATTTGTGCACATGAAGTCGTTTGGAGGGAGAAAAACAACAGAAAACCAATGATTTTCTGTGACGTTTTATATCATTTGAACGTCATCTTTTTGCAGCGCGTTTTTGAGGCCCTTAAGAACGTTTTTACCAACGCAAAAACCATAAGAACAGAGTGTTTCAAGGCTTAATTTTTCTTTGCATCTCAAATAAAAGAGCTCAGAAAGAGATTTTTAATGGTGTAAATTGTTCATTACAGTACAAGCAGTGAAGGGTAAATTTTAAGATCCAACTATCTTCAAAGAGCCATAATGTTTTGCTCCAGAATCAGATTGAGGCACAGGCGCAATCAATGGAAATCTATTGAGACATAGAAGAAATTCCTAGAGCTGAATTAAATTTTTGGGCATGTTAATAGTGTTCAATATGGAAAAGAAGGTACATGTAGCATACCAGTTACAGTATGGTATTTTGGTATGGAACTTCATCAGGTTGAAACTAGCAACCCAGAACCCAGAAAGAGGTGAAATTTGGATAGAGTGCCCATAATATGTGTATGAGTAAACCCAATTGAGATCCTACAAAAATTCCAAAGGAGTAGTTGCAAAAATGCATAATTACAGCACAGAGTTGCGCCAAGTTGAAAAATGAACAAAAAAATTAATGGACAATTTTCTAATAACCATAACTTTCTGCTCAAGACTCGGAATTGAGAATGGGAGTAGGTGTTGGAAAGGTATTAGACAGTGGAATCTAAATATCCACCTAGAAAATTGATCAGGCAATTCAATTTTCCAGGAAATCAGAAGAAATAATTCTGATATATATTATTGAACCAAAATGGTTCATATTTTCATGAAATTGTTGAAACAGTTAGCCTGACAAAGTTTTGTTGGCTACACATTTTGCAGAGTTAACCACAATTATATCAGTTAAATATCAGCATAGATTACAGAGTAATGGAAGAGGCACAAGGGATTTACAATCAGGAGGATGAGATTAGAGGGATGGATGTCCATTTGGGCATTGAAGGGAAAAACTCCAATGGACATGGAGATGAAAGGAATGAAAACATGAATATGGCAGAGACCATTAAAAATTTGCAGAAGGATGTCTAAATCCATAAATTTGATAATGAAAGGCTTATGAAAGACAAGGAGTGGCAGGATGAATTCAACATGAAGTTATTGCAGAGCTTGAACCGAATAGAAAAGAAGTTGGATAATGAGAGGGGCTCAAGCAAATCCGGAAGTCACAGGCCTCCTGATGAGAAAACAAAATCCATAAGTGTTAGCAGACATCATCATCATCACTCCCTGAGGCATTCCAATAAGAGAGAACACAACATCTCGAGTCCATCCCCTGTCAGCTACATTTGATGGTGAGGACAAAAAGGATGAAGAAGCAGAGACATGGTTGTTGGGCATGATAAAGTATTTTCAATTGCATAATTATTATTCTCATGCAGAAGGTATAATTTCTATCTATCAACTCAAGGGAAAGGCATCCATGTGGTGGGACCAGCTTGTGCAGGTGCAAAACATTAAAGAGAAAAGTGTTACTTGGAGGGAATTCAAGAAGTATTTTGAGAAGAAATACTATGACAAGAAAATGAAAGAGTTCTTTGAACTCAAGCTTGGGAGTATGAAAATAGATGAATATGAGAGAAGGTTTTTAGAAATGTTGAAGTATGTCTCTTTCATCAAGGATGAGACAGTTAAGATTCAAAGGTATTTGAGTGGATTTTCGTCATTCATTAGTGACAAAATACAGTATGATGATCCCAAGACATTGGAGGAGACCATAAGGTGAGCTAAATGCCTATATGATCATAAAAAAGCAAGGCCAAATTTCCAAAAATCTTGGGAAGACAAAAATAAATTCAAGGTGGATCAAAGGAAGAAGGGATCTAAGCCACCATTATTCAGAAATAATCCACAGGGAAAACAAACTCCTAGAGAGCCCAGAATGATTGAAACTGGGGGTCAAAGGCCAAGGCAACCACCTATTCAATGTTGGGGTTGTAAATAAGAACACATGTTCAAAGATTGTCCTCAAAGAGGTGAAAAAGGGAGTATTGTTCACAATGTACAACAAGATGAAACAATGGAGGACATGGGCAGAAATGTACCAAGGATCTATGCAGCCCTGGACAACAAGAAAGCAGAATATCAGTCACATATGATTGAAGTGGAAGGTATGATAAACAAACAAACCATTGCTATTTTAATTGATTCAGGATCTAGTCATAGTTATATAGATCCTAAGATGGTGGAAAGTTTGCATTTTCCAAGAAAAAAGCATGGGAAATCTTGGTTTGTGCAGTTGGTTATAGGAGCCAAAAGAAAATTTAATCAAATGATTAAGTCATGTCTTATGGACATGAATGGACTCAACACCAAGGAAGATTTGAACATATTTCCTTTAGGTTCCTATGAATATATAATTGGGATGGATTGGTTGGACCAAAATCATGCCATCCTAGACTATCATAACAAGGCCTTTACTTGCTTGGATGAGGAAGGGACCCTAAGGAAGGTGCAAAGAATTCCCAGGGCAGTAACCATCCGAGAAATTTCAGCATTGCAGCTAAAGAAATGTTACAGAAAAGGGTGTCAAATATTTGCAGCTCATATGGAGACACCTAAAGATAACGTGCCAAATTTGGAAAATCGTGTAGTCCTAGAAGATTTTAAAGATGTGTTCAAGGAGGTACCAGGACTACCCCCAAAGAGAGATATTGATTTCTCTATAAATTTAATGCCTGGAGCAACTCCAGTGTCAAAGACTCCTTACAGAATGAGTACACTAGACCTGAAGGAGTTGCAAATGAAGCTTGAAGAATTTTTGCAGAAGGGGTATATACACCCAAGTGTGTCACCTTGGGGTGCCCTAGTCTTGTTTGTGAAGAAGAATGATGGAACATTAAGATTGTGCATTGATTTCAGACAGTTGAATAAAGTGGTTGTTAAGAACAAGTATCCTCTGCCAAGGATTGATGATATTTTTGATCAATTGAAGGATGCAAAGATCTTTTCAAAGGTAGATATCAGGTCAGGATACCATCAGGTAAGGATTAAAGAGGAAGATATCAGCAAGACCACATTCAGGACAAGGTATGGTCATTATGACTTCACAGTGATGCCATTTGGGTTGTCAAACGCACCAGATGTTTTCATGTGCTTAATGAATGGTGTTTTTCGAGAATATTTAGACAAGTTTGTCATTGTCTTTTTGGATGGCATTCTTATATTTTCCAAATCAGAAGAAGAGCATGAACATCATTTGAGGATGATGTTGCAAGTATTAAGGGAGCATCATTTGTATGCCAATTTGAGAAAGTGCTCATTTTATCAGAAGTGAATTCATTATTTGGGTCATATCATTTCAAAGAGTGGGATAGTAGTGGATCTTGAGAAGATAGAAGTCATTAAAGAATGTTTAGCGCCAAAGAATGTGACAGAGGTCAGATCATTCATGGGCGTTGTAGGATACTATAGGAGATTTATTGAAGGATTCTCAAAGATTGCACACTGTTGGCAGCCAATCACATTTTTCCATGATCCTATAAGCTGCCTACACCTATGTCTTGCAAACATCCAGTTTTCGTCGCATTTGTCAAATAGACGACATTTTCATTTCTTGCGACATTTACACACTTGTTTTCGTTTTGTTTTCACGACTGTAAGCGTGAAAACTAAATCTTTCGAAGTTACATTTTGATCACTATCTGAACTGTCATGATCTTTTTATCGATGTGCCTACTGCGCTTACCTTTTTTCTATCATTATGTAGCTGGAAGAACTTTCGAACATTGCTCATTGGTCATTCTTATATTGATGATGTGATTGAGTTTCATTGAGTTTGCAATACATTGATATTTGTATTTACACTTTTTATGACATGCCTGATCAGTGATTCTATGAAATGCATAAGGGTTTTGATTAATTATATATATATATATATATATGATATAATCCTTATTGCTAATCCTTTTATAGCTCTTGGCTTGTTGATTATATGAATATCGTTTGACACCTTGGTTAAACTTTTGATTATTCACATAGGCGCATAGTTGATTACGGGTTTTGATGTCGGATGTTTGAACACCGTGGCATAACATTTGCGTATATACACATTTGATTTCATTGGTTGTACACACGGCTCAAATGGTTGAACTGTTATTATGGAGTGAATAGCTATGAAATTTGGCAGTTGTACTTGGAATATGAATATTATTCATGGTAGACTCCACCACCTTTGCATCCGTGCATTAATGCTTGCCCCTTTTGCTCGTTCATTGTTGTTGGTTCGGGTAGCTCTGTCCCTGTATGCGTTGGTGAATTCGAATCCTTCCCTTACCATGCATTCAGCTCCATGACACCAGTCGTGAGAGTTGAACCCAATGGCAGCCAGGCCCTGTTAATATTTGACAATGCCCGCCAAGATTTGGCAGACAGTGGATGGCTTACCTTCGTGAAACGTTTTGAGGGTTTTAACCTTTGCGTAGCTCGATAGTTTTCCATGACCTTTGATGGTTGTTGAGCCAAGGTTGGAGATATTCAGTTAGAGATCGATGAGTATTTTATCAGCTCAGCCACGGGGTTACCTACCTCTGGGCAGCGTTGGTTTAAGAATTGCAAGGTCGAGAAAGTGTCGTGGACATTGTTGTTTCAATCGCGCAAAATCACCTCATGTGATAGAGGTATGCCAGTGATCATGCTTAAACAACAATGACATGATTTGTTAATGATACTCAAGCAGTTTGTGACCTGTGAAGGTCGATATGGGTTTGTGTTCCTCTACCACCTGCGTCTCCTTATGGTTTTTATAGGGTATCCTCTAAACATGTCGTTTTATTTTCATCAAAGCCTGTATAAAATGTCCCAGAAGTATAAAAGGCATAGGGCTTATAACAGCCTGTTTCATCATGGGCTTATTAAGCTCATCGTTGTTTATCAGTTGAATTTTCTTGGTGATACTTGGAAGGATTTCATTGCCCGTAATGGCTTTGAGGACATCGATCCTATACAGGTTGATAAACCTATGGTAACTGAGACTAAGGTTGAACTGCCTCTACCCTTACACCTCCTACTTCCTAAACCCTCGGCCGACCCCCCTGTCGACTTACCCAACACTGTGACTAAGAGTGCAGAGGCCATTACAAATCCTATGAGAAAAAATCTCAAGGCAAACCTTGCTGCAAACGCCAAAGGGAAAAAGAATGCACGTTTGATTTCACGGATGGCAAGGAATAAGCCAAACACCCTTGTTGAGCCAAACCCTATCGTTTTGAGTGAGGACTCTAATTCGGAAGTGGATCATTTCTTGTCCAGTGAATACCCTTATTCGCAAGGTTTGTGTGCCAAACCCTCATATGATTTTGTGTCAAACCTACCCCCCTGCCTACGGGATGACCCTAACTACCCAGGCATTAAGTTGCCTTATGAAACCCTCGGCCATTTTCCCAAACCCTCGCATGCTCTGTCTAAACCTACACAGTCACCCTGTGACCAATGCAATTCATGGTTAGAGCGGTATTATGTTGATGTTCCTATACTCCAGTCAAGGATTCAATCTTTGGAAGACTAGATTGTCGTGCTAACTAGAAAAAAAGCCAAGCTCCAAACGACAGATAAAAAAACAAAAGACAACCGGATCTATCCTGTTTAAAAACGTGGAATCAGCCACGGCTGTTGTAAATTCCAAGCTGGTATAAACAAGCAGCCTCGTCGCTACACAGGTATGAAAAATTTGGTATCGTTTTGTTTGTAAATAATCTAGTTGTTATAATAATTTGCATTCAGTTTTTAAACAATTCTATTCACATCTTGAATGGCTTTGTTATATTGCGTGCATTCTATATATAGTTTTGTTTTGAATAAAAAGAAAATTCGATTCGATATGCGATTTGATTATTCCCAGTATAGAAATCAATAGATTTTGACTGGGTTTGAGTGATCTTCGTTTGAATTTGTTTGATTGTTTGCCTTCAAATGAATTGGTTTGTATCCGATTTGAAAAGGAAATATTTCATATTCAGTTTAGAACACAATCTTGCTCAGATTTGATTTTGTTATCATCCATGTGCTTTAGTTGATAGATGGTTTGATTAAGATTGATTGTTACGATTTGCTCGGATCCGGTTTCATTATCATTGGTATGTTATGACTAGTAAATGTTTTCGGGAAGATACTTGTTACTATGTTGTGTCGTATTCTATTTTTTATTGTTTCCAAGTTAAGAATAATCACTCTGTCTCTTTGATGAAAACATTACGCTCAAACAACCTTCGTGCTTGAATCGGAAATGAACCCGAATCATAACAACTGTGTGGAAATATTAGCTAAATCGATTCGCTCTGGTTCTAATTTAGCAAGTTGGTCCTATGAGTCGAGTTCAGATGATAATTGATGCTCTGTATTTTAAATTTTGAAACGAATTGGTCAAAACCTGATATGATTCATTTGATTGAAACGATTGTGATCAAAATTAATCGATCTCGTTTACTTAATGTGCAATGGTCAACGATCAAAATCTATAATAAATTTTGTTCGATTAATCATGTTATGATTTTGTTATGAGTCAATTATCGTTTGGATTCATTCACAACCTAATTCGTTTGCTATACAGTTATCGTGATAATCCTGTTTGATTCACAGGTGTAGCAAAAGGTTTGTGATTTGTTTTGTTTTCAATTGAGTATCAAAACGGCTTCATGACAGATGGATTCAATTTGTTGAGAAACGATTATGATGTTGTTACATATGATTTCATTTATCCGATTTATGATTATAATTGAAAACATAGTATTTCTATCCTTGTATTCAATTAAATGATATGAATCTTTCACTATACCGTTACAGCTATAACGATTGGAAAATGATTCAGTTGGATTGGATCATATCTCTTGTTTAACAATCACATACGATATGTTTGGTTATCAGTTTCAATTGGATATGATACAATCTTATTACTGTTCGATTATGACTCTGTGGACCCGATTTTATGGTAACAAAACAACAGAGTATTCATATCTCTGTGTTCGGTTGAATCATTTTTTATCCCGTTTAATGTTGAATGATAAAATCGTTTTAATCTCAAATGATTCGTTTTAAAATGGTTATTGGAAGATAATTGGATTGGTTTCTTTTAAAAGATTTTGAACCGAATCTGATTATGATTCTGTATCTCATTTAGACTAGCTACAGAATCAGATGATTCTATAGCTAAGTCTGTGGAATTAGATTTTTATTGTTTTGCTAATAAAATACCTCTCTAACTTGTTATTTTTGGTCCATTATAGGTGAATTCGAAATTGCATTGGATTTGATGAGCAGTTAGAGGATATTTGAAATATTTTGGTTTCATTTTAGTTTCCTACTTTAGTTGATCTTGGGAATATCTGCCTAGGTTATGTAAACAGTTTGATAACTGCCACAGGGAGGTTTTATCCTGTGGAGAAACTTATAAATACTTATTATTTTTGTAATAAGGATCATCCTCATTCATGGGAGAACAAGGATATGGAATTCTAATACAAACAGAGACAGAAATTGATGTTCTGTTACAGCTTTAGCTTTTCATAATATCAACATTTTGTTTCATGTTTATGTGTATCAATTTTCATTTGGTTAATGACTACTTTAGCTATCTTAATATTTCGCAAATAATATGATTTAATCAATATAATCCATATCTAATTTCTTTCAGTATTTAAAGACATAGCAATTACTTGATTCAGTTTGTGAATGACATATTTCTCTTCTTCATTAATTGGATTATTAAGTATAAGTTTTTGCATAATAGGTTTCCCTTATCGCAGAGATTTATAAATCATATAATTGTTATGATTTTTTATATCTTGTTTGTCCTGTAAATAAACTCAAAGAGCATTGCAGTGTATCGTTTACGAGAAGCTTCTGGATCATCCAGTGCGAGTTTCCTTCCTCCGACCAGCTTCGAAGTCATCTTACACAGGACAAATCTGGAGCGTTTCCAGGTCAGTTTTTCATTTGTTTGTTTAGTATATTTGTTAGTATTTTAGTTAGATATATGTGTGTTTAGTATATTAGATTGTTTAATTTCAGTAAGTTTTATTTCTTATTTATAAAATCAAAAAATCAACAAAAACATCTCTCGCTGTCTTAGGGCAGAATATTCATGAGTTTTGCAGGTTTTAATTAAATCTGTAAATTGTTTATATTGTACATTTTGTGAATAAGTGATATTGCAATTAGTAATTAGATAGTTTATTAGAGTTAGTATAATATTAATTAGTAGATTGTATATAGAATAGTTAGAGTAGTTTATTTTAGTTTTAGTTTAATTTATTTAGTAGTTAGTTCTATTTAGATTAGTTTATTAGTTTTATTTAGTTTTAGTTAGTTTAGATTAGTTTTCTTTTGTTCTTTTAGGACTTTAGATCGGCTAATGGAGCCACTAAACCCATCAGGGTGGTTCATTCCAAACGGATTGGGTTATTAGACAACCCCGGACCGGTTCGACTCTCTCAGTTGACGGACGGTCAATTTCGCTCATCAACAAATGGCGCTAGAAGGAGGGCCTGAACTTAATTAATGGCACGAGGCAGTCATAAGACTCCTGTCCCCCCTAATCGCTCACCTATAGTGACCAGAAGCCATTCACACGATAATATTCCCCTTCAAACAACAACTACTTCAACCGAAGATCCCCAGATCACAGTTGAGCCAACAACCCCTAATCCTACAGGTGGTGACATTCAAGAGATTTTCTATCAATCACTCATCAAAACACATAGTTCCTTAGCTCGTCTTAGGAAACCAAACTGTCTGTGGGGTCAACCTTTGGATTTCTTTGATATCAGAGAACAATTAGGTGACACTAACCTCACTGTGAATCCTACAGATCCAATCACAAATCCTACTGCAAGAGGATCTAGGAAACCTCCTTCACCACCTCCCTCATCTCCTTCCTCTTCAGGAGGAGATTCTTCTGACGAAGTCAATCCACCTTCTCAGCCTTCCACACCCACTACCCCAATGGAAAATCAGAACAACCCTGCTAGACCCTAGCTTGATCAGGATGTTGTAGTTGTACCTGGAGCCCAGCACCCTTTACCTAAACACCTGGAGAAATGGCTTCCCAAGTTCGATCCTGACTCCAAACAGATAGTTGAAGATCATATCAAAAAATTTATGTTGGCCATTAGACTCCGCAATGTTGAACATGAAGACGTTGTCTGTAGGTTGTTCCCTTATACTTTTGAGGGTAATGCATCCACTTGGTACTTTGCCCAACAACCTCATACCATCGTGTCTTGGGAAAAGTTTGAGTCATGCTTTTTGGAAAAATTCGGAGACGGTAAGCCTCTGGAAGTCTTAGTCATGGACCTTTCTAGCTTAAAAATGAACCCAAAAGAAAAATTTAAAGACTTTAATCAAAGATTCTTAACACTTAAAAATTGAATCCTTGCATATTCTATGCCGGCTGAGAGTCTTGTAATAGCTTACTACACTAAAGATTTGCATCAAAGTATATCTATTTGGGTTAAACGATCTAAAAAGGCCACGTTGTTAGAAGCCTTCGAGGAGGCCAGCCAGATTGAAAAAGACATACTTAGTCTTAAGGACTCTTCTAGCAATGAAACTGAAACTAGTTCTTCTTCCAAAAAGAAGATTGAAATTCTCCCCAAACCTACTCAAAGTAAAACACAACCTGAAAACTCTGATTTGGAAAA
>ML823704.1:77309-90893 GCA_009831015.1 Picea engelmannii
GGTATGAGCATTCATGGTCCACATCACTTGAGCACTCCACATTTTCAGCCATCTATCTCTATGTTGAGGACTTGAGAAGACTATTTGCACATGATTCCATGCCTTTTGTCGAAGATGACCACTTAAGGAGGTGGATTGCACTCTAGCATGTGCCACTTGAGGATGAGGTCGCCTTGCACACTTCTCCATGCATCTTCATGAGGGCATCCACACTTTGGAGTGTCTATTTGATTCTTCATCACTCCTTCTACCTTGGGATCATGCATACTTGCCATATTGGAGGCTCTATTGACTCATTCTACATATCATCTCTTGGAACAACTTGGTCTTGGAGACCATATTCTTGGATAGAATTGGTTATTCTAGCTCATATATTGAGGATCGACTCATGCATCTACACATGGACATGTCATCTAGGATGGCGCACTTGTATCTTGCTATTTTTAGAGCCTAGACTTGGTCTATCCTCAAATAAAGAAGGTGCCCTCATCTCTTGGCTCTATCTTTAGAAAGTTGTTGTAACTAACTCCTTAATTCATTGTTGTCTTGTCTATTGGAGTTAGTTAGATGAGAATAATATTTTTTTGTTTACTAGAATATTTTATTGGAGGAAGTTGAGGATCTCAACAAACTTCTGGCTACTTTTAGTAAGCAAGTTGTCGAGAGTCCTATTTTATTGTATTCCTTGGAGAGAAAAGTGGATCTAGGAAAACAAATACTATTTTATTGTATGAGAGAGTTGAGCTAAAACCTATATAAGGGTTTTCTCTCTTCATTTTCAATTTGGATGGGGGGTATTATTGAATGAAAGAACTTGTGAGCAAGCTAGCTCCAAGCTTTGGAGAATAAGTTATCTTATTTATGTAAGTTTTGGTTTAATGCTTGTATAACTTCATTTATGTGTGGCAGATTTGGTGCTAGGCATTATGTTGGAAGATTGCTTTGTAGGTTTATGGATGACAAAGGAAAAATAAGGGCCATATAAAGGTATTGTTACCTTAATGGAAAGGATTGAACGAGGTTGCAGGTTCCTTCATTCTCCCATCTTCCTTTTGTGTTACTTACCTTCAAGATGACAACATTATACATTCTATTACCCCCAAGGGATAACTACTTCAGAGGCACCCTCACAAGGGTGTTATATTGCTAATTGCATCGACTCTCTTTCTTATATTCTCTAGACTTAGACAGTCTTCTCATTTTCTCCTTCAGATATGTGATTGTGCTAGCTCAACCATCGTATATCGGATCTTCTCCCTCACTCCTCAAATGACAGATGCACTATGGATGGTACATTATGGTTTTCGCTATGCCCTATTTGATATTCCATGCATTGATGCTGTACTTGGATGTGGTTTTATAACTTCTAAGTTAGTCATGAAAGTGGTAAACACTGAAATGAGATCTGATAACACTTCATAACATTTATAGTTTTATTGTAAACACTGATAACACTACTAGGAAACTAGTTGAGGTAGCGATTTCCACATCCTAACCATACTTAACATTTTCCATTTTCCCCATTTCACTCCATTCCATCCATAAAAAAACTATTTCTGATCATGTTTCAAATGTCACCAGAAAGGTCTAATTGAGAAAGTCCAAGTCAATAAAGCCAAAAAAGGTTAGAGGTGAAGAGCGATAAAGTTAAAAGCCAAAATATTAAAACTTGAGCAATGTCACCTCGCTTGTCTATGAATATCTAATGAAAAAGGGACTTGTTCATTAAAATGAATAGAGAAAGAAAAAGGCAAAAAGGGGTAGTAAGAAACATTGTCGAGGAAGGGTAAATCAATGCTAAAGATCCCTCTTAAATGGCTTCCATACAAATCCTAGCTCCTGAAAGCTAGCTGAATAAAGTATAAGACCTATAAAGCATATTAAATGATTTTGAGGGTCTTCACATGAAGTTTTTCCCTTCCCCTTTCCTTAATTATTCATCACATCACCTGCCTTTTACCTAGGGACTTAGGAAATACTCATTGTCCTAGGACTTGTCACATGCATAAGGGTTAATGTTGTACCCCCTTGGTAAAACTTAGGCAAATTCTAAAACTAACCTTTATTGTTATGTTGTGTTAAGAGAAATCACTAAGTATGCATCACCTAATGGCTTGCAAGAAGTTGGACCCACCACTTCAAGTGGATGCCTTGCATTGGGAACCATGTACCATGCCTCAAGATACGTGACATTGCATTGGGATCTGTGATGTTTCCTTGGGATTTGTGTACATATATTTGGCCATATTACAGACATTGGGATCCGTGATGTTGCCTTGGGATTTGTGTACCTATATTTGGCCATATCTACAGACATTCAGATCCATGCCATTTTTCTTGCGATCTAGTACTTCATTGGGATGTGTCACTGCATTGGGATCCGTGATAGTGCATCGAGTGATGGCATGGATGCCACATCATCACAACTGCCACATAGATCACTCCAGGATAGCTCCCTTGCCCAATTGGATGCCTTCACTCACACACATGATTATTCCCTCCTAGACCATACGTGGGAGGTTGCTTGAGGTTGTTGAGCACTTCTAGTAGGTGGTTACACATGGATCAGTTGTTACAGAGATGGACCTGTCAATTACAGTTGGTTACAGGTGGTTGAGGTGGTTGTTTCCTCTTTGACCTTGCACATTTGATGAGGCGTCCTATTTGTGTCACACGTGCCCCTTCTCTCTCCTTCTAGAAGGGCAAACTTCACTTTTGGTTGACTATTCTTCACTCATATGTATTGGACCCTCATTCCATAGAGTTTGTTATGAGGGTGCCTCACTTTTGGACCCATGTTTGACTTGATCATGAGGACGTTGGCTTGTTTTGAAGAGGGCGCACATCTACCTATGCTTCTATGGACGACACATGTGGTTTGTTTGTTGTATCTTCACCATTTTATGAGGGCACCCCTCCATTTGAGGATTATTATGTAACCACTTGTGTATTTTTCCCATGGTTTTGACTTGAGCTCATGGTTTGAGCTAGCACCTTGTATTGAGGAGGTCCCTTATCTATATAAGGAGGATGCCTCTCTCTTTTTCATTTATTGGAGATAATTGAGAAAACTTGCCTACAAAGTTCTTGTGCATCTATATTTTTCTAAGTGATTGTTTTAGGATATTTTTCAAGGGCCAGATAGAATATTTTCCAGGTTTGTTGGAGGACAGAGCTACTACAAGACCAAAGACGAGCACCTTACTCCACTTAGGAGGGCAATCAAGGTATAGTGTTCTTGCTTTATTCCCCGTGACAATTGATGTTTTGTTTCCATTGCATTGAGGTAGGACGTCCTAGGGCTCTTCCCTTTTGCCTTGGCCAAACTTTGAGATCACCTTGATAGTACTTGGAAAGGATTCCTACAGGACCAATCCCCCCATCCACTCTTGAGTAAGCCTACTTAGCCCTAGCCAACACTTGAAAGGCAATCCTCTTAGGTGCCCTCAACATTGTCTCATCTTTAAACCCAAGCTTCACTTGGAATCGTGTAGGGACCCCATAGCCCTTTTAGGCCAGTGTCTATCATGTCTTCAACCAAAAAATGAAAAAAAAAAAAACATTTTCCCTTTCCCCTTTATTTTGTTATTTTTGCAATCTAAGGCTTTATTCATTTGATCTATTATGCTAGATTGCTAGATCTGAGTATTTTTCATTGCTATATCTTTTCTCACTTGGATCTTTCTCATACTAACTATTTTCATGATATATATATATATATAATTTTTAAAGTTGGTATGAGCAAGGGTTTTGATATTGTTTAAATTTGCACATCACTCCAAATAACAAGGTAACTCCAAATTGTGTTGAATTCCATTACTCTTAGGTTACTTGAATTCATGCTTGGAAACATATGATAAACATTAGTCTTGCTCCTATTTAATTCCTTTACAAGATTTATATGCCAACATTGTGGCAATTTTGTGATACACATGTTTGATAAAGGTGAATCGATGCTAAAACAAAAGGAATGATAATCTGCACCTTTCCTTCTTTGCAACGTTTTTGCACGATTGACATCTTAAACACATTCTGAACTAAATCGATGCAAGAGATCTTGGAACGACTTGGTTCCTAGTACCAGTGTCACGCTTGTTTTAACATTTTTTTGAGGGTTTAAACACTGGTACTCTGCAGATCTGAGGTTGTTTTTCTAATATAAATGGTAGACTTTCTTAATACATGATTTAAGCACTCTAATATACTTTATTTACACAGTCATACAGCGCATAATCTTTGGGATACTGCTGCCAACACCTGTATTCATTTACTGCTCACTTTGTGGAATACATTGGATGGCCGATTCTTATGGGGGAATATCTGATTACTGGCATATCTTTTTTGCACAAGTCCACAGAACCTGGTATAATTTTCCTTGGATAAACTGTTGCAAACACTTGTTTTCTTTTTTCACCACTGTTTGGGGTATGCGACATTGGGATTTATCATGAATACAACCTTGTGGTGAACATTCCTTTAACGCCGGTGTTTCTCCTTGATTCTTAAGTTGTTGAGTATACACACTGTTCTTTGATCTACATCTCACTGCTTGGAACACCTTATTGCATCACTGTCCAGTGGTTATAATTGCACTTCTGTTGACATACTCTTCATGGTGATAATCTATCCTAATATATTGTGGTAAATACTCTTAGAATGGTTCACTGGTTACTGGTTACTATCTGCTCTAAACACACAGTGGCATAGTGTATCTTTACTATGATCTTTGAGTAGTGTTGGTACATGGATCAATAACTTTGCATGATAGAATCTCAGATTTTGAGCACAGATCTGACCACTGTTTATTGGCTAAGGCAACTCATGTTCACCCTTGAATGAAACAAATCTTCTGTCTTTGTTACTCCTTTAGAATAGCAGTATACATGGTATTTCTTTGACTTGGCATTACAAACGCATAATCTCCCTGCTATTCTAAACAAAGTTAATGTATTAAGTGGCTTAGGATCTTTCAATTGTGGATGGAAATCTGATGACGATGATAGACTTTCAGCCCTTGGTGATATGGTGAATGAATGATATTGCTATGATTTCATGGTCATTCGTCAATTTGTAATTGGATACATGTCTAGCATTTGTCATGGCATCTTATGGTTCTACAATTTATTGAGCAAGATCTACTTTTCATGTTTCCAAGCATAGTTTTGTCATATGAATGAGCATATTGGTCTAAGATAAACACATTTAAAGCTTGTTCCATATTGATAATTTGATCTACCTATTCACCTGTTCATACTTGCTTTGTATCCTTGAGAGTGGGTAGTGTCACCTTGCCAAAGCCTTAGTCAAGCCAGGTTTCTACTCAACGATTTAACTTAGCTTGACTCTTAGGAACACCCTCCTTAGGTTAGGAAGCCCCTTTCCTTAGCCTTAAAGTGAGAGGCAAGGCCATTGAGGCGACAATGGGTGACTTGCCTAGTAGTTTCCCCTAGGCTCTCCTAGAGAGGGTAGGATTTTCCCTTTAACGAGAGTTTGAGCAATAACACATTTTACATCAATTGATTATGTGTATTTGTAGATAATCTTTGGTAGAGTCCACCTTTATGATTGCTTTGAGTAGCAGATCTTAGATAGACCCTCTCCACCATCAAACCTGTAGAGTTTTTACTAAATTAACACTGTTATATGGCACATCAACTTGGGTTCTTATAATTTCTTGTTATTTATTAGAATGCTCGCTGAAATTACATCCACGACTCTATATCCCAAATAAACAAGGGACTGGACTCCTTTTCACCATCACCCCTAAACCACTTTTATTCTTCTTTTCCTTTTTGTTTCACTATTGCTAAGTTCTCTTTACTCCCATTCTGTACTACACAAAGTGAACTTAGTAACCCATAGGGAAGCCCCCCTTGACTAGGAACCTCTTCCTCAGTCTAAGTGTAGAAGAGAGTTGGTGAGGTGACAATGGCCAACCTCTTAGTTCCCCATAGGCTAGTTCCTATCTTTGGACTTTGATCTAAAGGTGCTAGTTTATGAGGTAACAAGGTGAACACCTTTGTTCATATTGAGGGTTTGTGAGCATATTATGATGCGTTATGGTATAGACTAAACCCTCATGTGGAGCACTCCCCTCTTCATGCAAAAGTGTTACTTTGTGTAGGAACCTACCATGGAATGCCCAAGCCTTGTGGGATGATTTCACACTTGTCTTTGAGGATGTACCCCTTCTTGATGAATTAGTTGTTGACTTGGCTTATGTGGCATATTGGTTGATGGTGATACATGGCTTATTTCACTTGTTATCACATAGTTTGGGCAAAGCCCAACCCAAGCAACAAGTGTGTGACACAATTGGGGGCACTTATCATTGTCACCTCAATAGATATCCCTCTCGTTTTAGTGATGGACAAGTCCAACACAAGGGAGGCTTTCCGGGTGACCCTAGGGGGATTGCAAGGGGAGAGGCCAAGAGCTGAAGGAACCGCCCCTATAGGTCATGATTAAAAGATCTTGAGGCTTGATGGAGGATGAGTACAAGTCAAGGAAAAGGCTGCTGATTGATAGTACCTGCAAAACAGATGTTAGACAACCCAAACCAAGACAATATATGATGAAATAAGCCCCGAGACAAGAGGGAAATCAGCAAGAAACCCTGCTGTCCCAAAATTGTAGCATATAACCATGATATATCAACAAAAATAGAATTATAACAGCTGCAAATTATACCATCAAAATCAGCATATAATATTGGACAACAAAGCTTGTATTTAGTAAACAATATTCCAATGCTTAAACTAAGATTTTGATGGTAAAAGAAGGCTGTAAAAGAGTGTTATCAGTAATGTTTGTAACAACCCTATGGCTGCAGCAAACTTTTGCTACAGAAGCAAATTCTAACCACTAAAATCAGCAAGTAAACCACCCAAACAATAGCCCTTTAGCAGTAGATTAATTATCACAGCTTACAAGCAATTTTCAGCGGTATAAAGGTAGAGAAATTGTATGAGAAAGAGTGTTTGCTGCAGCCCTAATGGCTGTAGCTTAATGTTTATTACAGTAGACCAATCACTTGACCAAACAAGATGCCCTTGAAGTAGAAGAGAGTCTAAAGCGTGTAGAATTCAAATCCAACTTGATCAATTTCAAACCATCAATTTTCACGTTTACCAATGCAATAATTTACGTTCTCCGGTGTGATTAGTGCCTTGTTATTGGGTGAATGGAGTCTCTTTTTTGAAGACAAGGTTAAGCAATAAAGAAGAGAAGATGATTTATTAAGAGTTAAACCCTTATAAAACCCAAGAAACCTATCTCCTTCCAAATCGTTTAGCCTTAAAATCAAGATGGACTGGGGTTTAAAAATCTTCTAGGGGTGTAAAACCTCTTACTCCCTAGAGAAATAAACCCTAGCCAAGCCTTGCAACAAGGGTGTAAACCCTCTTACTCCTTGTTGTAAGCCTTATAGTCTTTCAATAGCAAGGAAGAACAAATTTTGGTGGAGGGTGTAAGCCCCTTTACTCCTCCTAGGGTTTTAAGATACTTTTTTTGAACTTAAACATCAAGTTGACAATAAATTGCAGAAATTACTCACCAAATCCAAGAGATAGCATGCAAGAAAACCCTTACTACCAAGAATCATCCAACGATTTGTCAAAGAAAACCATCCAAGAGAAGTTGCTAGCCTTTAATGCTCCAATAAAAAAGTATTGCATCCATTTGCACAAGAAAAAGAGAGGTCGAAATTCTCCAGGAGGGTGGAAATTGCAGGCCAAAAAGTAACATTATCAAGTGATGAGTTTTGTCCAAGTGAAAAATGACTTGCCTCTATTTATAGAGGAAAACCCAAGTCATAGTTTGTCCTAATTAAATCCATAATTTTAGGCTAAAACCAAAATTAGAATGCTTAACTAGCATAGCGATTTGTTCTTTTTGCTCACATAGGCTACAAAATGACCAAAATAACAAAATGATGGCATATAAGCCCATAAAGCTCCTCTCCAAGGTGTCACGTGTGGAAGTAGGCCTCCAAAGGCTAGGACATCAAGCTAGGAAGGTGCCACGTCATCCCCAAATCAAGCTATAATGTGGGGCTTCAAGTCCACAACACCACCAAGTGCACCAAATGTGCCAAATGTCCCCTCAAAAGTGTGATGTCATGCTACCCAAGAGGAATGTTTGGGCATAGGAAGGTGACGTCCTCTTCTCTTCATGTTTTCGAGCCTCGTCCAAGTGTTGGAGACATCATCCAAGGTGCAACGTTCATCATCTTAGGTCTCCAATGTGGGGGGCGCAACATCCATCTAGTGGGCTTTCAAGCCCCTATGAAGGTCCAAGTGGCTTAGTCCCTTCATGAATGACTTTCACCAGGCAAGGTCCTGCAAAGACAAGCAAATACACCCTCCAAGGGTCCACAAGCCATATGAATTATGCCAAGTAAGCCACATTTAATAAAAGAACCACCCAAACAAGTGCATTAAGTCTCCCCTTTTCCAATTAAACAAATGCTCAAAGACCTTATAAACTTTGCCAAATTTAGATATGGGAGGGGTGTCATGGTGCCCTATTGGGTAGGCCAATCCCCAAGTCAAGGAATGTTTCCCGAGAAGACCCTCTCTAGATCATGTAATGAGTATGAGGTGGATTGGGGGCAGTACTCTTGGGCATGGGGTTCTTGACATATCAAGGGATCATATTGTCTCATTTATAGGTGCCTTTGTGGAGGGTGTACTGCATCCCTTCGTTTGCAATGCAACATTTTTCCAAGCGCTGTATTTTCCTTTCATTTTTTTATGGTTCGAACATTGAGTGCTATATGCAATGGAAAGAAAAAGAGCACTGCAATGCCACTTGAAGTTAGAACACATTAAGTGCCATATGCACTGGAAATTAAAGGACACCGCAATGGATTCCCCCATCAAGCGGGGCATTTTTATTTATTTTCTTTTTAAAGGTCCTTCATTTTTATGGAGAAGCGTTTCATGGCTCTTAGGACCTTAGGGCAAGCATCTAGAAGGATAAATTATGTCTTTTGACTTTTATAGTGCTAGCTACAACACCTCTAGGCCTTTAGCCCCTTCTTCCCATGAAATAAGGTACAAGCCCTTCTTTGGGTCAATGAACCCCAAAACACAAAAGATGAGGAAACAGAGGGGAAGAAGTGTGGAATATGGTAAGTATGAGTGGGAATGGTATGATGACCCTTCAAGGAGACCCCCCAATAGCAACCCTTTTCCGAAGGGAGACCAACTTACTAGGATACCATGTCAACCACCAAGGTGAAATAAGGAAAAAGGTATAATTTCCAAGAAAACGTTCCATAATCAAGAAAAGACCCTTTGCAACATGCTCAAATGCTTCAATTACTAAAGTGACACTTACCATGAGACTGGACTTGTTACCTCATGAAGCAAGACTTGCTGTCCTTTCAGGGTCAGGCTAGTGTGGTAGACGTTGCTATGCTGTTGACGATGAATGGTGATGTGTGGTGGAGAGGAGGGGCTCTGTCTGCTTAATGCGGGCTCAGCTGGTCACCTGGCTCCCGACACTCCATGTATGCTACCTGTGGGCCTCGAGACATCATCTCCTTAGTTACCCCTGGGTTGGGGGGTAACATGACTCATTCTTCCTTGGATCTAGACTTGCACACATGTTGAGGGATGGTCTTATTTTATTGGTTGATGAGGGGCCGTCCCCTTTCTTCATGGAGTTAGTTGAACATTGATGACATTTCACATGTCTTCTTCATGGATTTGGTGCCTTATTTCATGGATCCACCTTTTTAGCACTTGATTTGAGGACGTCCACCATTTTGCACTATTCCATGCCTTATTAGTTGGACGTTTTCTTGGAGATCTCACACTTGCCATATTTAGGGTTTTGACTTGTTTCAAACCCTCATGGAAGATGACCTCCACCTTGGAAGACTCTTCATTGCACATTTTTCTATACTATTAATGAGGATGTCCACCTTGGAGATGCTACACGTCCACTTGAGGAGGTCACTTGCACTTATGTCTATGCTTATTGTTGAGGACGTCCATCGTTCTTGGAGCCTTAGTGCACTTATTTCTATGTTTGAGGAGGACGTCTCACCTTGGAGAGCTACACATCCCACATTAGAGGAGATCTAGGAGGTCTCAAACCCCTAGATCTAGGGTTCCATTGCATATTTTGAGGATTATTGTTATGGGAGCGCTACACTTGGAGGCCTTGGAAACTAGATGTTGGAGCTTTGACATGTTCTCATTCCCTTTTGATGGAGATGGCCTACCTTCATGGAGCATCTTTTGGAGACTTGTACATGTGGCTTGACCACAACTTATTTTGTGTATTGTTAGTTAGTTGTTCGAGGATATTGTTTCTTTGCTCCTCCCTAAGCTAGATCTAGGGTTTTAACCTTGGATATTATTTTTCTATTGGACATGAAGATGGAGCTCAAACCTATATAAGGGTTTTCCTCTTCATTGTTTCTCATGGTTGGATTGGTGAGGAGTCTCTCCTCTTGGAGCTTTGTTGAATATCTTTTTTAAGGCTTAATGAAAGTTCAAGGGTTCTTGCTTATCATATGTGAAGCTATATTTTATTTCTAATTTTTGTTGTTGGATGCTAGGAGTTGCTTGCAAAGACCTTTTTATGAGAAGCCATAAAGAAGGGTTTATTTACCATTCATGAAAGGGTTTTATGTGAGAGATCTTCTCCTCTTAATCCTCTTTGATGTCATTTTTCTGAATGTGTTGTCTTGCATCTATCTTCTTATTAAGAGTTGTTGTTGGATCAATAGTTCATTGTAGGATCTGTTATCGCACAATTTGTAGCTAGGAAGAAAGGCTATAAAGTAGAAAGCCAAACTGGCGTAACAGGAACCTATCCCACCCAATGTCACCATGATGGGATGGTTATTTCTCTTTAGGGAGGTGAGGCCCAGGGGAGACGTCCTCGGTGACCTGGGGCTTTGAAGAGGCTGAAGGATAATCAGATAATGACAAGTTTCCCTCTTCACAGATCACCACCAGAACAGATAGTCCGACTTATAGCCAACAAAGATAATCAAGTAGAATCCCTGCCTGAGAACAAAGCAACAATAAACTGATATATGCAGGCTTTGGTTTGTACTTCACATATATCAAAGACTATCTGATATTCAATATAAGCAATTTTGAAAGTAAATGTTGACGAAGTCAATGTTTACAAAATGGCAATAAAAGTAATGTCACTTCACCAATAAATACTAGAACGATATGGCATTCAATGCAACAAATCAATATTTAACTCAATTAATGCCTTTAACTACCATTCAATTGCTCATAAAATGAAACGTTGNTGCATTAAAGATGTGATAACCAAGGGTGACGTCAACAACTAGGGTTAGTAAGTTAGTTGAGCTTAGGGTTAGAGTAGTTAGGGTTTGAAATTCAAGTTTTGAGAGAGTTTGTGATCAAGTTCCACTTCAACGCTGGAGGTCTTAAGATCAATGTCTTCTAGGGTAAAATGGAGTCAATTTAAAGGAGGAAGCAAGGGTTGAAGGAGGACGGCTAAGGACTGGAGGGAAGAGCTCTGAAGTGCTGCTATGGCAGGGCCTCAGAGACAAAACCCTAGGGGAGAGAGGCTCACTCCGATGTTGCAATGGCAAGGCCTCGTGCTCTCTCCTCCTTCCTTAGATGGCAAAAACGGCTAGCATGAAAGATAAAGTCAAGACAAGAGAGTCAAATGAGGGAGAGTGTTGCTACAACAAGGCTCTATCATCAAACCCTAGAAGAAAAACGACCCTAAGTGTAGATAACCTAGGCCTGGGACGTCTTCTCCTTCTTGAGCTCAAACAGGTACGACTAGCAAAGGGGAAGAGGAGAAAGGAGTGTAGCTACGACTAGGCTCTCTTTTCCTCTTCAATGGCTGAAAAATTCTCTATCAAGGGACATGAGACAAGGACCTACTTGTGTGCTTGTCACCTAGGGTTTTAATCAACAAATTATAAACATATGCAAGAATATAAGACTACAACCATTCATTCAAGAAGTTTTACAAAAAAAACACTTACATATCACCATGAAATAGCATGCAAACCCTAGTTGTAACACCTTCCTTCAAGAGAAATGCCAAAATATGCCAAAAATATCTTCCTTCAACAAGTGTGCCTTCCTTAAATCAGCCAAGTACCCAAGTTAGGGCTCAAATTTCATACCTCACTAATGAGTGAGTGAGTTGTGATGAAAAAATGAGAGTGAAAATCTCTCATTTATACAAAACCTTGACCTAATTTTACATTTTAGGTCAGGTAAAAGGTCGACAAGGCCAAATTATCAAAATCATACCGTTTTACATTAAATTGTCAAATAAAAACCCTAAATAAGTAGAAAAGAGAGTAAAATCCTCTCTAAGGGAGGCGCTAGCCCTTTCTAGGGCAAATGAAACATCCTAGAGAAAAACGTTAGCCTTCCAAGGGCTTCTCCAACATGCCACACATGCCACTGCTGCCCAGTCTGCCTCCAAAGACATCCAATAGGCTGGATGACATCATGGTCATCAAAGGTGACGTCCCAGGCCTTCCAAGGCCAACGTCTCAGTGAAAAGGGCTCATCCCCCTAGGCTAAGCTATGCCGAGGTGCCTCTGGTGGAACGTCCTCTTCTTCTCTGGTGCAAAGACTCTGATCAACCTCTGTCCTGTCTCTGCCCCCTGATGGGGTCTCAACATCGATCTGGTGGGGTCTTCTGCCCCATGGAGGTCCGAACTGATCATCTCCCCATGTGTACCGGTCCAAATGGTACCTGTCCGTCGGGTATGGTCCTGCACATCAAAGGCTACGCCCTCCATGGGATCATCAGTCACAGGGATCATGGCAATGTCAATCACATTTCATTATTAATATTATTAAACACATGCATAAAATCCCTAATACATCAATCAATAACTCAAAGATGTTACACAAGCCTGCAATACAAGTCTGGGGAAAAGGACAAGGCTTCCTATTGGGCTAGTGTCCACAGAAAAAGGCAAGTTCCTAGAAAAACCTCTTCCAAGCCATGTAAGTGGGTGGTGTGGTCAGGGGATGTCCAAGCATGTGGGTGCAAAGATGTTACCTGTGGGTGCCTTTGTAGAAGGCGAGCTGTCCCTGTCATGATGCATTTTTTCCAAGCCCATTCTTGCCTTTATTCTTTTTATTCTTTTATTTTCTTTTTTGGTCAAAAGCTAATCAGGGGACATTGCCTTGGCATGGTGACCGACGCTGACAACATTACCCACAAGTACTTTCGCAGAGATGAGAAGGCTGGCTCGTGATCAGACCCCCTTTCCCTCGACCATGCAACCAAGAGTCACTGCTCTAGTGTGGTAACCAACTGGTGGCAATGTCATACTGCTAGGTACCCATGGATCTAATAGGCTGGCTCATGATGAGACCCCCTATCCTCTAATTAGGTCTTGTTTTATTATTTTTTCGGGTCCCTCTTGTTTCTTGCTGAGAAGCTTTTTATTGCTTTCTCAGGGATCCCTGGGCGAAGTATCTCGAGGTTCATTTTTTAGGCTTTTATCTTTTACCAGCTTGCTTTTACCTTCTGGGCCTTTAGCCCCTTCTTCCCACGAGGTAAGGTGCAGTCCTGAAATAGGTCAACCCAATGCCTGGACAA